>JAINUV010000843.1:0-182735 GCA_020205505.1 Panax japonicus
GTTTGGCTAACCAGAAACTCTCCCAACTAAATTATTTTAATAACATTTATATTATATAGTTTTATGTCACACTTATAGTTGATTAATTTAAATAACTTAGTTTAGTTAATTAAATAACTTATAATAATAATAATAATCTTATTATCATTAATAAATAATTATATATCTAATTTAATTAATAAATTAGACACGTCTCTATATTTAATTTATTTATTTCCTTAAATTAAATAATTCATTTAATTTAATTATTTTCTTAAATATTAAACATTTGATTAAATTTAATTATTTCTTAAATTAAATCCTTCAATAAAATTATCATTATTCAATTTAATTACTAAATTAATTCACCACAATTATCAATTATTTATTTTCCTTAATAAATAATTATTTAAAATATTTATTTAATTCAAAATATTAAATTAAATTAGAAATTTCTCGATCGTTACAGTTATGCCGCCAATTTATAAAAACTAATTTTTGTCGCATTCTATATCCGACAGTTATTCCATTGTGGGGTCCAACAATGATTGGTTATTACGGCACCGTCGTACTTTACCGAATAATATTCGCGATAGAAAGATATTTCCCGACAAAATAAATATTTTTTGACATCTGTTTACTTTGTAAAATTTACACATATAATCCATAATTATAATATTTATTAAATCAACACCATACTATTTAGAATAATATTTAGAGAAAATTATATCGTATTCATAAAAAGTTGATGTAGTTACCTCCTATATAAGAAAAGGTGAGACTTACCTTGCTTCTCATTTCAGATTCTAATTCTCACGGTCATTTCCTCAACATATCTGGTTCTCCATAGAACCCCTTGGGACTTGAGGTATACTTTGGAACGCGAGTATTTGTTCCTTCTTATCCAAGTTTTTGACAAGTTATCTCTTTATACGTTAAAGTGCACTGCTGCTATCATCTTCTGGTTTCTAATTCAATTAAAATATGGTTCGGGACTTTCACATAGAACTAACGTAGCATAGATATGGGAAAATGTTATGAAACACGAGGACCATGCTTGGCGGTTTTGTAGACACTTCGAAATTTATGCAATTCATGTTACTAACCCTTCGTAGGAAGAAAGAAATTGGGTCCTTCAAGAGCTAAACACCAGTGGAAGTGCATATCAGTTTTAACCCTAAAGACACACCCGAGAGATCCAGTTTTCATCTCGGAGAGTA
The DNA here is from genome assembly GCA_020205505.1 of Panax japonicus. Lineage (NCBI taxonomy): Eukaryota > Viridiplantae > Streptophyta > Magnoliopsida > Apiales > Araliaceae > Panax > Panax japonicus. The sequence continues at coordinate 1,200 of JAINUV010000843.1, forward strand.
ACCCCGAGAGATTCAGTTTCAAGCCCCAGCGATACCCCGGGGAAATATCCAATTTCAACATTGGAGATAACCCCGAAGAGATACAGTTTTAAGTTCGTGAAGGATAACCCCGGGAAAAGTCAGTTTCAACCCCAGAGATAACCCGGGAGATACAGTACACACCCCAGATGCAAAGACCCCAAATTTTTATAAATAAAATCGAATTTCCTCTAATTATTATTTCGAATAATAAAGTGTTAATTTGATATAATACTTTGGTTATGGGTGAAATATGCAAGTTTTGCAAAATAAGCAAGTGAATATAAATATTCATTGTTTGTCGGGGAATATTCGTTTAGTCGTGGAATATTCTTGCTGTTGGGGAATATTCGTACGATGGCACAACCATTTGTGGGCCCCATAACAAAAAAACAGTCGGATTGAAAAAAATGATAAGTATGAATTTTTATAAATAACTACGTAGTTGTTACCGTTAACATTGTTGGAATACCCGGTGGTTAAAATACAATAATACGTGTGGTTGCACAGTAGCACACGATATTGCACATTATTTTTTGTATTATTGGTTCTTACGTAAGAAGGCACTTCTCAATAAATGTTACAGTAATTACTGTTCAATATTTTATTTTATTGATTCAAATAATTGCTACGTTGATTATTTTATACTATTGTTTGTTTCAATAATTGTCACTACGCGGTATTATCTCATTATCAGATCAATAATTCATATTATTTGAATAATATTATTAGATAGCATATTGGCAATGTCTAAGGAAGTTCTGTCTAGAAAAGGGGTTTAGTCACCTAATTGCGCGCCAATAAGGAGAAATCCTTATCGGAAAGCCCACTATTTCTTGTGGAACAACCTGATTGTCATAATTGTGATTCCTGTAATATTATTTGTGAATAATTAATTATTGATTTATATGATAAGGAAATATTTATTTTATGTGGATAGTATTTATTGTGGTTATAAATGGAGGAATTAATATTGAGGTGTTTATCAAGTATTTTGTCGAAATGGAGGTATTAAAATCGTTCGTATATGGATTTCGGGTATTTTTCCTGTTTGAAATTTGGAAAACCCTTTCTCTATAAAGTGTAGAGAATTCAACTTTCCTATAGGAATGGATATAAAATTCATATTTTACTGATAAATGGGCTATTTATTATAAATTTTTGAAGTTTCAGAAATAAATATTTTTATTAAAAATATGGTGGGGCCCCACTTTTGGTTGGGAAAAATGTGCTGAATTTTTTTTCTAAAAGTGTTGGGCGTGAATAGTAGCAGGTAAAGTCACAGTAGCAGGTTAGTCTGTTATGGCATTCTAACATTTTCCTATACATATGGTTGCTTAGTTAGAATTGAAAATCACCCAGAAAACAAGTTTTTTTTTTCTCTCTCTTTCTCTCTCCTCTCTCTCTCTCCTCTATATAATTATATATATATGATATAATATATATATATTATCGATGGTATTTTGGGAGTATTTAGATACTTTGTGAGTTGTTATTCAGTGCAAGTTACCTTCAGCCTATATATGATATTTCAGCCGGGAAGTACTGTTCTTTTGAGTAATGGATGGTATTTTTCTTCGTAAATGATATTATTTTCTTCAATATCATTAATTATACCAAAATATTGATATGAATTTTATTATAGAATTTCTACCTTTTTGTGTCGGGGTTACTATTCACAAATACGGCACTATTCACCAAAAAAATGAAATTTTCTGTCTATTATGGTTACTATCTTTGATTAAATCAATGTTTTGATATTTATTTTTGAATTCTGCTCCGCAATTGATTATTATGGAGTATTTTTGAACTTGAATAAATTGTAGTACGAATCTCTAATATTTGTCCTTTTGTCTCACTGAATTCGTTTTTCTTTAAGATTTTTCATCATCCTCAGTCCTAAATGATGATATTACTGAATATCTTTGGCCTATAGTGCAAAGATGAATGATTAATTGATGAATATCTTTGGCCCGTGATATAAAGATGAACAAGTGTTGAGATGAGCATGACCAACTGGTGATACAAATGAATATCTTTGGCCTGTAGTGCAAAGATGAATATTTAATTCAAGATGTATATTTATTGTTGTTACAGGGATAAAATATTGATGATGGACTTTTAAATCTTAGAAGATAGTAGAATTCATTCTCTACTTGACTCTTCTAATGGATTGTTGTTTCCGTTGCAGTTATTGATCTAAAACTTGTTGTCTATTATATTCTATCAGATTTTCCCTATTGAAAACTAAAGATAATTTTTTATATATATCTTAGTCTAATATTCTTTACTGTGCTAGTTGAGCTCACCTTTTTCTTTTTGTTCCATTTTTCTCAAAAAGTGAGAACATAGCAGAAATTAGTCGGGGTATGGAGTGATGGTTCAGGATAGTTATTTTAGTAGTCCTCACTATTTTGTAAAATAGTGTATCAATAATTGTAATGAGGACTCCTTTTGAGTTTGAATACTGTTTATTAGATAATATTTGTATTTAAACTCACAGTATATGTGTTGTCGTATTTTGTACGACAATTGTATTAATGAAGTTGTATTTGTTTATGTACCATGTATTTGACGACTCAAAATGGGTGATGTATACCTATTTTGAGGGCGTCACATTAGAGATAACCCTGGGAGGACCAAACAACCTCAGAGATAACCATGAGGACATTCAGTATCAACAGTAGCCCAATCATAGAGATAACCATGAGAAACGATTGCTACAACTACGCCAAAGCCGGAGATAACCCCGGTGGGGGAAAAATTGTCATTTTGCCACCTCAACATCATATCCATGTCGTCTCACCACAGTTCAACTCAAACTGTGTACAAGGATGTTGTGACGCCCTCAAAATAGGTCTACACAACCCATTATGAGTCGCCAAATACATGGTACACAATTTAAATACACACTTCATTAATAATATACGACAAACGTAAGCTAAGACTTTTAACACGAATATTATCTCATAGAAAATATCCAAACTAAAATAGAGTCCTCATTACAATTATTATCATATTATTTTATAAAATAGTGAGAATTACAATAGCCACCATCTTGGACCATCACTCTATTCCCCGACTAGTTCCAACAATATTCTCATTTCCAACAATAGTAACTCATGAATAGTAACCCTGACATGAAAAGTTCTAAATTTGATAAAAATTTCCAACCAATATTTCGGCATAATGATATTGAAGAAATAATATCATTTTTGAATATAATAACATCCCTTACCTCGTAAAGACAGTACTTCTAGTTGAAACACCGGATATAAGCTATGACTTTAACTTACACCGTATAGCAACACTCAAAGTATTAAAATACTCACAAGAATATGCTCAATATAATAGAGAGAGAAAGAGAGAGAAATCTTTAGTTTCTGGTGTGATTTTTAATTCTAACCTAAGCACCCTATTTATAGGAAAATGCTTAGAACACCAAAGCAGAAAATTAAATAAAATATTAATATATATATTAAATTTTCCTACGTACACTACACCAGACCCAAGCATCAGCCACCAACTCACAAAAAGTTAAAAAAACGTTTTTCTTAATTAAAATAATTAAAAATTTCAAAAATCAATTATTTCGGAACTTCGGAACTTCAATAATTCATAATAAATAGCCCTTTTATCAGAAAATTCGAATCTTGAGGCCTTTTATAGGAAATTAAATTCTCTACAACTTTGCAGAAGAAAGTTTTTCCAAATTCCAAACAGATATTGACTGAAATCCATAAACGAGCGATTTTATAGGCTATAATCAAATTTCAGTCAAGAAATGGGCCCATAGACATGTTTAACATGTTTTAAACAACTTTTACAACAAAAATACTATTTCTCCTCATATACTCATATATTCCACATTCATTGTAAAAAAATATCATCATTATTATATATTATAATAAAATATTATTTTATCAGAAAAGATAAAATATCAATTTTTAACAATTGTCACTTTAAAAATTTTCTCCATTTATATCCACATAAAATCAATATTTTCCTCATCATATAAATCAATAATTAATTATTCATAAATAATATTACAGAATCACAGTACTGGCAACCAGGCCGTTCCAAGGAAAGAGGGGGCTTTCCAATAAGAATTTCTCCTTACTGGCGCGCAATTAGGTGACCAAACCTCTCCTTAGACAGAACTTTCTAGACATTGCCAATAATGTTTTCTAATAATATTATTCAGATAATATGAATTATTGCTTCGATAATGGAAAATACTGTGTAGTGATAATTATTGAAACAACAGTAATATAAAATATCAACGCAACAATTATTGAATCAATAAAATAAAATACTGAACAGTAACTACTGTAACAATTATTGAGTAGTGCCTTCTTACGTAAGAATCAATAATTGGTGCAATACGGTGTGCTACTGTGCAACAACGCGTATTACTGTGTTTTAACCATCGAGTATTCCAACAGTATTAACGGTAACAACTACGCCATTATTTATAAACAACTTATACTTGTCGTTTTCTTCATCCAATCGCTTTTCGTTATGGACCCACAAAAGACTGCGCCGTCGTACGAATATTCCCCGACAGCAAGAATATTCCACGACCAAACGAATATTCCCCGACAACAATGAATATTTTATAACCACCTGCTTATTTTTAAAATATTCGCGCATTTTACCCATAACTAACCACATTAATCAATTCAACCCTTACTATTTCAAAATAATAAATAGAGGAAATTAAATTTCATTTATTAATAATTTGAGGTCTTACAACCTCCCCTCATGAAATTTCGTACTCAAAATTAATGTACGTACCTGGTGTTTTGAAAAGATGAGGATACCTCGCTTTTATTTCCGTTTCTAACTCCCAGGTCATTTTCTCAATAGTATGGATTCTCCATAAAACTTTAACTTGTGGTATGACCTTTGTGCGTAGGACATGCTCCTTCCTATTTAAGATCTTGACAGGTATCTCCTCGTACGTTAAATCTTCGTCTATTTCGTCTGGTTCTAACTCAATAACGTGGTTCAGGTCTTTCACATATTTACGAAGCACGAATATGTGAAAAACATTATGAACACGAGACATACTTGGAGGTAACGCGAGTGTATAGGCCACCTTTCCTACTCGGTCAAGAATCTGAAATGGACCAATAAATCGTGGATTGACCTTTCCTCACTTCTCGAATCCTGTAACTCCTTTCCATGGAGAAATACGTAACAATACATGTTCCCCAATACAATACACGTCCTCTACGATTGTTCGTCCGTTTGAGGATGGTATGCCGAACTGAATCGTAAATCCGTGCCCATAGCTTTTTGCAAGCTAACCCAAAATCTTGAAGTGAATCTTGGGTCACGATCCGAAACTATGGATACATACATGCCATGCAATCTCACAATCTCATCTACGTATATACGAGCAAGATGTTCAATGGAATAAGTCTCCCGTATCGGCAAGAAATAGGCAGATTTGGTTAATCTATCAATAATAACCCAAATCGCATTTATGCCTTGAGAAACCGTGGGAAGACCCGTAACGAAATCCATGGTAATGTGTTCCCACTTCCATTTCATAATCTCAAGTGGTTGCAATGGACCTTTTGGCACTTGATGCTCCACCTTTACACGTTGACAAGTCAAACACATCGAGATAAACTTTGCAATCTCTCTCTTCATAATCATCAGCTCCGGGTCTGTGGCTTGAGCAACTTTAACTTTATCTATTAAAGTTAGTTCTATGAGTATGCTTGACATCATCGCACTCGTTCCTACATATGATCTTCTACTCAACGCGTCAGCTACCACGTTTACTTTTCCAGGATGGTATTGAATAGTGTGGTCGTAATCTTTCAACAGCTCGAGCCAACGTCGTTGCCGCATATTGAGGTCTTTTTGAGTGAAGAAATATTTGAGACTTTTATGGTCTGAATATATCTCCACTTTCTCCCCATATAGATAGTGCCTCCAAATATTTAGCGCAAAAACGTCTGCTGTCAACTCTAAATCATGAGTCGGATAATTCCTCCCATATTCTTTAAGTTGTCGCGAGGCATAGGCTATGACTTTCCCACGTTGTATGAGAACACACCCTAACCCTTTGCCTAAAGCATCACTGTAGATAACAAATCCATTCGAACCAGATGGTATTATTAAAACAGGTGCCGAAATGAGTCTCCTCTTGAGATCTTGGAAACTCTTCTCGCATTCGTCGCTCCATACAAATTTTGTATCTTTACGAGTCAGCTGAGTTAATGGGGTAGTGATTCGAGAAAACCCTTCCACGAATCTCCGATAATAACCAGCTAAACCCAGAAAGCTACGTAGTTCGGTCACCGTCTTCAGTTGTTCCTAACTTTTTATTGCTTCAATCTTCGCCGGGTCAACAGACACTCCATGTTTTGACACCATGTGCCCAAGGAATGCTACTTCCTCAAGCCAGAACTCACATTTCTTCAGCTTGACATATAGCTTGTTATCACGAAGCCTTTGCAGTACCAGCTTTAAATGGTGCTCATGATCTTCACGGCTTTTGGAATAGTTGAGGATTTCATCAATAAAGACAACAACAAACTGATCCAAATATTCCATGAATACTCGATTCATCATATCCATGAAAGAAGCAAGAGCATTAGTCAATCAAAAAGACATGACTAGGAATTCATAATGCCCATACCGAGTTCTGAAGGCAGTCTTCAGAATATCCTCAGTTTTAACCTTCAGCTGATGATATCCAGAACGAAGATCGATCTTTGAAAAGAATTGCGCTCCTTGTAACTGGTCAAACAGGTCATTAATACGAGGTAGCGGATACCTATTCTTGATGGTGACATGGTTCAATTCTCGATAGTCAATACATAGTCGCATACTTCCGTCTTTCTTCTTTACAAATAAAATAGGAGCACCCCAAGGAGATGTACTAGGACGAATAAAACCGATGTCCAATAACTCCTGTAGTTGGACCTTTAACTCCTGAAGTTCAATAGGAGCCATTCGATATGGGGTTTTAGAAATTGGCTTTGTAACAGGTTCAAGGTCAATAAAGAATTCAACTTCAAGTTCTGGGGGTAGACCGAAAAGTTCTTCAGGAAATACGTCAGGAAAGTCACTAACAACAGGAATATTATTCAAATCTGACGTGTCTTTATTCAAATCCACAACATGAGCTAAGAAAGCTTGACGTCCATTTTTTAATAAACGAATGACTTTATAACTTGATATAACCGTGATTGATTTTAGTGGCTTAGTTGCTTGAATTCGCACAACAGGTTGGTTAGAAATATGAAAACTAACAACCTTACGAAACAATCAATTTTGGCACGATGAGTAGTTAACCAATCAATCCCTGAAATCACGTCAAATGTAAGTATCTTAAAAGAGATAAGGTCAATAGGTAAGGTGATGGTGCCAACTTGGATCAAACAAGATTTATAAACAGTGGATGTAATGAAAGTGTCTCCTAACGGAGTTTCTACAGATAGGTCAAAGTCTAATTTCTCCGGAGTCAAGTTTAAACGTTGAGCATAAGTAGGAGAGATAAAAGAATGGGTAGAACCGGTATCTAGTAAAGTATAAACTTCGCAAGCATTTATGATTAGCTTACCTGTGATCACCTCGTTTGGGTTCCTCGCCTTTTAACCCGTCACGACAAATGCTCTTCCAGGAACAGTTGACTTTGACTTTTCTGGGACAGCCTTTTGAGTCACCATCCCCGCTGGACTTGGTTTCACTACAACACAATCTCGAGCGATATGTCCTTCCTTTCTATAATTATAGCATACCTTAAACTGTTATGGACAGTTTGGGCTGATATATCCCTCTTTTCCACATTTATAGCATACGACCGGTGGTCGTTCTTCTCCCTTAAAACCAGTTGTTGCTGGTGCTGACGTCTTCACAATGTCATTGTTGAATCTCCTCTTTTTAAAATCTCCCCCCGACTCGCTTCTTCTATTTTCATGGCCACGAGTACCACCAGAGTGGTTACCACTTTTATCTGAATGTTTTCCTCCCCGCTGGTTTTCATTGCTCCGATGACTGCTGCCACTGGTATAACCCTGGTTGCGGTCCCTTGGTTGAACGTATTCGCTCTCTCGCTCTAATAATTGAGCCCTGTTGACAACATCTGAATATAAAGAAAATTTATGAGAGATAAGATATTGCCGAATCTCTGGTTTTAAATCTCTCAGAAACATCCTCATCATTCGTTCCTCATTCTCTACCAAATGAGGTGCAAACCTGGATAACTTTGCGAACTTCTCCTCGTATTTGAATCCGTCATGTTGTTTTGTTCTAGTCTAATAAACTCTACCTCCTTCATATGGCGAATACTTTCAGGAAAGTATTTTTCTTTGAAAAGTTTCTGAAATGTTTCCCAAGACATGTTGAGTACGGCAGGCTGGGTCCGTTTCACAGACTCCCACTGGTAGTCTGTCTTGCCACGGAACATAAAGGTGGCGAATGGAACCTTCTGTTCCTCCGTGCATCCCAAGACATCGAATATCTTGGTAATTTTCTTGACCCACGTTTCCGCCATGATCGGATCTGGCTTTCCCTTAAATTCTGGTGGTCCCAACTCTTTGAACTGCTTGGTTGTGACAAGCCGCGCATTGCTAGCATTTCCACCCGTATTTTGTGTACGAGTCTCCCTCGTCTGGTTTTTCATGAACTGCAAAAAAGCTCCTAAACATCCCGTCTTTCATCGTCTGCTCAGTGGTGTTGTTTACAGGAGGAATATTGCCTTCCTGTTGCATGTTCCCCTGGGTGGTGATTAAAGGTATTTCGACGGTCTCATTAACTCCACCGTTAATATTCTCAGCTGCCATTCTTAAATACTGCCATAAAATAAGGGTTAATTAAACAATTTAACATATCACATCACATATTAACCATATGCTTCAACTGACCAACAAATAAGCTTAGATATGACACACTAGCGAAGGATAACTCGTCTCTCCCCTCCTAGTACTATTCCCCGATCTCCGCCAGAGACCATATCCTTAAGCTCTGATACCAACTGTGACGCCCCCAAAATAGGTATACAACACCCATTCTGAGTAGTCAAAATACATGGTACAGAAACAACTACAACTTTATTAATACAACATAAAAACTGTGAGTTTAAATACAAATATTGTCATCTAGACAATATCCACACTCAAATAAGTCCTCGTTACAATTATTAATACACTATTTTACAGAATAGTGAGGACTAATAGAACCACTTCTAAAACAATCATTCCACACCCCGACTAGTACTCGCTACATTCTCGCCTCCTGAGAAGAAAAATGGAACAACAAGGAAAAGGGTGAGCTCAACTAGCCCAGTAAAGAATATTATGACTAAGATAACATAGAACAAATTATCGTTAGTCTTCAACAGGGAAAAATCTAATAGAATACAATAGACAACCAATTTTAAATCAATCTTCGCAGCGAAAATAATAATTCATTAGAAGAGTTAAGTAGAGAATGCTAACTACTATCTTCTATATATGAATTTAAAAGTTCATCGTCGATATTTTATCCCTGTAACATCAATCAATATATATCTGGAATTAAATATTTATCTTTGCACTACAGGCCAAAGATATTCATCAGTTGGTCATGTTCATCTAAACACATGTTCATCTTTGCACTACAGGCCAAAGATATTCATCAGAAATTATTCATCTTTGCACTATAGGCCAAAGATATTCAGTAATATCATCATTTAGGACTGAGGATGATGAAAAATATTTTAAAGAAAACGAATCCAGTGAAACAAAAGAACAAGTATTAAGGATTCATACTTTAAATAACCTAAGTTCGAAAATACTTCATAAATAACCAGAGTGGAGTAAAATTCAAGAATAAAGACCAAAACATAGATCCAATCGAAGATAGGAACTATAACAGACAATCTTGGACATAGAAAAGAAAATTTAATTTTTCTGTGAATAGTGTCGTATTCATTAATAATGTCGTATACGTGAATAGTGCCATATACGTGAATAGTAACTCCGACACCAAAAGATAGAAATTTCACAAAAAAACATCATCATGCTTCGTGAATAGTAACTCATGAATAGTAACTCCGACATAAAAAGTTCCAAATTTGATAAAAATTTTCAACCAATATTTCGGCATAATGATATTGAAGAAATAATATCATTTTCGAATAAAATAACATCTCTTACCTCGTAAAGACAGTACTTCTAGTTGAAACACCGGATATAAGCTATGACTTGAACTTTCACCATATAGCAACACTCAAAGTATTAAAATACTCATAAGAATACGCTCAATATAATAGAGAGAGAAAGAGAGAGAAATCTTTAGTTTCTGGTGTGATTTTCAATTCTAACCTAAGCACCCTATTAATAGGAAAATGCTTAGAACACCAAAGCAGAAAATTTAATAAAATATTAATATATATATATATATATATATATATGTATATTAAATTTTCCTACGCACACTACACCAGACCCAAGCATCAGCCACCAACTCACAAAAAAATAAAAAAACATTTTTCTTAATTAATATAATTAAAACTTCCAAAAATCAATTATTTCAGAACTTCGGAACTTCAATAATTTATAATAAATAGCCCTTTTATTAGAAAATTCGAATCTTACGAGTTCTTATAGGAAATTCAATTCTCTACAACTTTGCAGAAGAAAAGTTTTCCAAATTCCAAATAGAAATTGACCGAAATCCATAAACGGGCGATTTTACAAGCTATAATCAAATTTCAGTCAAGAAATGGGCCCACAGACATGTTTAACATGTTCTAAACAACTTTTGCAACAAAAATACTCTTTCTCCTCATATACTCATATATCCCACATTCATTGTAAAAAATATCATCATTATTATATAATATAATAAAATATTTTTTTATCAGAAAAGATAAAATATCAATTTTTAACAATTGTCATTTTAAAAATTTTCTCCATCTATATCCACATAAAATCAATATTTTTCTCATCATATAAATCAATAATTAAATATTCACAAATAATATTACAGAATCACAGTACTGGCAACCAGACCGTTCTAAGGAAAGAGGGGGCTTTCCAATAAGAATTTCTCCTTACTGGCGCGCAATTAGGTGACCAAACCTCTCCTTAGACAGAACTTTCTAGACATTGTCATTAATGTTTTCTATTATTTAGATAATATGAATTATTGCTTCGATAATAGAAAATACTGTGTAGTGACAATTATTGAAACAACAGTAATATAAAATATCAACGCAACAATTATTGAATCAATAAAATTAAATATTGAACAGTAACTACTGTAATAATTATTGAGTAGTGCCTTCTTACGTAAGAATCAATAATTGGTGCAATACGGTGTGCTACTGTGCAACAATGCGTATTACTGTGTTTTAACCACCGAGTATTCCAACAGTATTAACGGTAACAACTACGCCATTATTTATAAACAACTTATACTTGTCGTTTTCTTCATCCAATCACTTTTCATTATGGGCCCACAAAAGACTGTGTCGTCGTACGAATATTCCCCGACAGCAAGAATATTCCACGACCAAACGAATATTTCCCGACAACAATGAATATTTTATAACCACCTGCTTATTTTTAAAATATTCGCGCATTTTACCCATAACTAACCACATTAATCAATTCAACCCTTACTATTTCAAAATAATAAATAGAGAAAATTAAATTTCATTTATTAATAATTTGGGGTCTTACAACTTGGTTTCACTAAACACATTTTTAATCTTTCAACAATTATTCATCATTAATACTATAGCTCACAATATTAACAACCAGATCATTCTAAGGAAATAGGAAGCTTTCCGATTAGGACTTCTCCTTATTGTCTCGTAATTAGATGACCAAACTCCTTTTATCGACAGAACTTTCTAGACATTGTCAATAATACAAATAATAATATGAATAATTGTGTTGTCTAATTTATTAATTTAATAATATAAAATATTATACAAATGATACTATGATAATAATTGAGTCAATAATATTAGATACTATGCATCAACTACTATTGCAATAATTGAATAAAACTGAGTGACTTCTCACGTAAGCATCAATAATCAAAGATATTGTACAATACCGCGTGTTACTGTGCAACCACGCGTATTATTATACTTTTATCACCCGGTATTTCAACAGTTAACGATAAAAGTTTTGCCGTTATTTTTATAAAAAGGTTTCTGTCTCTTTCTAAATCCGACAGTAATTCTGTTGTGGGGTCCACCAATGATTGTGTCGTCGTACGAATATTTTCTGATAAAACGAATATTCCTCGACCAAACAAATATTTTATGGCAACTTGCTTACTTTGCAAAATTTGTAATTATTACCCACAACTATAACATTATATCATATCCACACCTTATTATTCAAATAACATTTAGAGAAAATTAAATCTTTATTCATAAAAGTTGGGGTCTTACAACCTCCCATTATTATGAAATTTCATCCTCAAAATTGGTGTACGTACCTGTTACATCGAAAAGGTGAGGATACCTTGTTTTCATTTCAGATTCTAACTTCAAGGTCATTTCCTCAATATCGTGGTTTTTCCACGAAACTTTGACTTGAGGTATAACATTTGAGCATAGAATATGTTCCTTCTTATCCAAGATTTTAATAGGTAACTCTTCATACGTTAAATCTTATGCTATCTTGTCTGGTGTTAATTCAATAATGTGGTTCGGGTCTTCCACATATTTATGTAACATAGATATGTGAAAAACGTTATGAACACGAGAAATACTTGGCGGTAAGGCGAGTTTATAGGCCACAATTCCTACTCGATCAAGGATTTCAAATGGACCAATGAATCGAGGGTTGAAATTTCCTCTCTTTCCAAATCTCGTAACTGCTTTCCATGGAGTAACATGTAATAATACATGATCTCAAACATTGAACTTCACGTCTCTTCGATGAAGATCATTATAACTTTTTTGTCGATCTTGTGAGATTTGTATACGTTGCCGAATCATTTGAATCTTTTCCGTTGTCATGCGTACAAATTCTGGTCCAAATAACGTTGCTTCACCCACCTCATTCCAGCATACTGGAGAACGATACTTGCGTCCATACAACGCCTCAAATGGAGCCATGCCTATACATGCTTGATAACTGTTGTTGTAGGAGAATTCCACTAACGACAAGAACTTGTCCCAACTTCCTTTGAAGTCTAGGACACATAGTATTAATAGATCTTTAAGAGTTTGAATAGTCCTCTCCGACTGCCTATCCGTCTAAGGATGATATGCCGAACTGAATCATAAATCACTGCCCATAGCTTTCTACAAACTAACCCAAAACCATGAAGTGAATCTTAGGTTTCGATCAGAAACTATGGATACTGGCAAGCCATGTAGTCTTACAATCTCATTTATGTATATACGAGCAAGACGTTCAAGTGATAAGTTTCTTGTATAGGTAAGAAATGAGCAGACTTGGTTAATCTATCAACAATGACCCAAATTGCATCTATGTCTTGAGAAACCTTGGGAAGACTAATAACGAAATCCATGTTAATGTGCTCCTACTTCCATTCTGGAATTTCAAGTGGTTGCAATGGACCTTTTGGCACTTGATGCTTCGCTTTGACACGTTGACAAGTTAAACACCTTGAGATAAACTCCGCTATCTCTCTCTTCGTATTTCTCCACTAAAATGTATGTTGAAGATCACGATACATTTTGGTACTCCCGGGATGGATTGCAAACTGTGTGTTGTGCGCCTCCATCATGATTTTATACTTCAAATCAGAGTCGTTAGGAACACAAAGTCTGGAGTTGACTCAAAGTATTCCTTCTTTATCGATTCTTGCTTCTGGAATAACACTTTCTTGTACTTTCTTCTTCATACAAATCATCTTCGGGTCTATAACTTGAGCAGCTTTAACTTTATCGATTAAAGTCGGTTCTACTCGTATATTTTATTTAATCATGTGGGTCCCTGAAATCTTTAACTCTATCTTCATCCTTTTCAAGTCATAAAAAATTGGCCTTTGCGTTGACAATATTGCACTCGTACCCGCATATGATCTTCTACTCAATGCATCAGCTACCACGTTCATTTTTCCAAAATGATATTGAATGGTATGATCTTAATCTTTCAACAGCTCGAGCCAACGTCATTCCTCATGCTGAGTTCTTTTTAGGTGAAGAAATATTTGAGGCTTTTATGATCTGTATAAATCTCCACTTTCTCCCTATACGGGTAATGTCTCCAGATCTTTAGAGCAAAAATGACTGCTGCCAACTCTAGATCATGAGTAGGATAATTCCTCTCATATTCTTTGAGTTATCGTGATGCATATGCTATGACTCTCCCATGTTACATGAGAACACATCCTAAACCTCTGTCTGAAGCATCGTTGTAGATGACAAATCCCTCCAAACATGATGATATTGTCAGAACAGGTGCTGAAATGAGTCTCCTCTTTAGTTCTTGAAAACTCTTCTCACATTCCTCGCTCAAACTGAAATTTGTATCTTTTGGAGTCAGCTGAGTTAACGGAGTGGCGATTCGAGAAAATCCTTCCACGAATCTCCGATAATAACCAGCAAAGCCCAGAATGCTACGTACTTCGATTACTGACTAAGGTTGCTCCCAGAATTGTATTGCTTTAATCTTCGTCGGGCAACAGATATTCCATGATTTGATATCACGTGCCCAAGGAATGCTACTTCCTGATGCTAGAACTCGCATTTCTTCAACTTGGCATATAGCTTGTTTTCACGGAGCTTTTTGAGTATCAACCTCAACTGTTTCTCATGATCTTCACAGTTTTTGGAGTATATGAGGATATCATCAATAAAGACAACCACAAAATGATCCAAAATTTTCCTTGAATACTCGGTTTATCATAGCCATGAAGGCAGCAAGAGCATTAGTCATTCTAAAAGACATGACTAGAAATTCTTAATGCCCGTACCGAGTTCTAAAAGCACTCTTTGGAATGTCATCAATTTTAATCTTTAACTGATGATATCCGGAAAGAAGATCGATCTTTGAAAAGAATTTGGCACCATGCAACTAGTCAAAAAGGTCATCAATGCGAGGCAACGAGTACCTATTTTTGATGGTGACATGATTCAACTCCCGATAGTCAATATAAAGTCGCATACTTCCATCTTTCTTCTTTAAGAATAGAACAGGAGCACCCCAAGGAGACGTACTAGGTCGAATGAAACTGATGTCTAACAGTTCCTGCAGTTGGGTTTTTAACTCTTGAAGTTTAATAGGAGCCATTCGATATGGGGTTTTGAAAATGGGTTTTGTACCGGGTTCAAGGTCGATATAAAATTTGATTTCACGCTTTGGGGGTAGGTCAGGAAGTTCTTCAGGGAATACGTCAGGAAATTTATTAACAATAGAAATATAATTCAAATCTGACATATTTTTGTTTAATCCGTGACATGGGCTAAGAAAGCTTGACATCCGTTTTTTAATAAACGAATGACTTTATGTCTTGATATGACAGTGATTGACTTTAGTGCTTTGTTTGATTGAATTCGCATAATAGGTTGGTTAGGAATATGAAGGCTAACAACCATACGAAAATAATCAATTTTAGTATGATGAGTAGTTAACCAATCAATCCCTAAAATCACATCAAATTCAAGTATTTTCAAAGAGAGAAAATCGACAAGAAATGTGAGAGTGCCGATTTGAATCAAACAAGATTTATAAACAGTGGATGTAATGAAGGTTTCTCCCAACAGAGTTTCAACAGATAAGTTAAAGTCTAATTTCTCTGGAGTTAAATTTAAATGTTGAGCGCAAGTAGGTGAAATAAATGAATGGGTAGAACCGGTATCAAATAAGGTATATAATTCACAAGAGTTTATGATTAGTTTACCCGTGATAACTTCATTCACGTTCCTCGCTTTTTGGGAGGTCACGACAAATGATCTCCCTTAAACTACCGGTTTTGACTTATCTCAAACGGCCTTTGATGTCACCATCCCAGTTGGACTTGACTTCACTACATGAAAAAATCGAGCTAGGTGACCTTCTCTTCCGTAATTAAAACACGCTTTGGGTTGATGCGTACAGTTTGGACTAATGTGTTCCTCCTCTCCACATTTGTAGCATACAACTGGTGGTCGTTCTCCTTCCTTAAATACTGGTGCTGGTTCTGCTGTCTTTCCATCGTTGTTGAACCTTCTCTTAAAGAAATTTTCACTTGACTCATTTCTTCTATTATCTTGGCAAGGATTACCACCGAAGTGGTTACCACTTCTGGCATGATGATTTCCTCCACATTTGTTGTCACCGCTTCGATGACTGCTACCACTGGTATTATCGTTTTTTCGACTGCGATCTTTTGGTTGGACTGACTCATTATCGCGCTCCAATAACTGAGTCCTATTCACAACATCTGAATACAAGCAAAGTTTGTGAGAAATGAGGTATTGAAGTACTTCAGGTTTTAAACTTCGCAGAAACATTCGTGGCATACGCTTCTCATTATAAACCAAATGGGATGCAAACTGAGATAACTCGGTAAACTTAGCCTTGTATTGCGATACGGTCTTATTGTTTTGCTCTAGCTTGATGAATTATACCTCCTTCATGTGACGAATACTTTCAAGAAAGTACTTGTTGTTGAACAATTCTTTGAACTTCTCCCAAGTCATCTTTAGTGTGGAAGGTTGAGTACGTTTTACAGATTTTCATCAATAATCTGCCTCTCCTCGCAACATGAATGTGGCAAAGAGAATCTTTTGCTCCTCAGAGCATCCCAAGATATCAAATATTTTGGTGATCTGCTTAATCCACGTTTTTGCCTTAAGTGGTTCTGGCTTTCTCAAAAACTCCAGTGGTCCCAATTCCTTGAATTTCTTAGCAGTTACCAGCCGTGAGTTGCCATTTTTTCCACCTACATTTTGAACAGGAGTCTCTTTCATTTGGTGTTGCATGAATTGCAGAAAGCTCCTAAACATCCCGTTAGTCAACATTTGATCGGTGTTGTTGTTTACATGAGGATTATTGCCTTCCTGATGCACATTATCCTGGTTATTGATTTGTAGTGACTCAACGGTCTCATGTGCTCCATTGCTTATCTCAACATTTTTAGATGCCATTTTTAAACACTACCACAAAACAAGGGTTAATTGACATGCCACATATTATCCCTGTATTCCGATCGACCAATTAAATACAAATAAGCTTAGGTAGGTCATATTAGCGAAAGATTTATCCGTCTCTCCACTCCTAGTTCTAGCCTCAAATCTCAACCAGGGATCATATCTCTAAGCTTTGATATCAACTGTGACGCCCCCGAAATAGGTCTACACAACCCATTCTGAGTCACCAAATACATGGTACATAATTTAAATAAAAACTTCATTAATATAATACGACAAACGTAAGCTGAGAGTTTTAACACGAATATTGTCTCGTATACAATATCCAAACTCAAATGGAGTCCTCATTACAATTATTATCACACTATTTTATAAAATAGTGAGGACTACAATAGCCACCATCTTGAACCATCACTCCATTCCCAAACTAGTCCCATCTATATTCTCATTTCCTAAAGAGAACAATGAAAGAAAAGGGTGAGCTCAACTAGCCCAGTAAAGAATATTATGACTAAGATAATGTAGAATAAAATATCCTTAGTCTTCAACATTATAAAAACTGATATAATACAATAGACAACAAGTTTAATTGCAGCGGAACAAATAATCCATTAGAAGAGTCAAGTAGAGCATGATGTCTACTATCTTCTATGATTTAAAAGTTCATCATCAATATTTTATCTCTATAACACATCTCAATAAATAATCCACATCACCGAATTATCCATGCACTACGGGTCAATAATATTCGTTACTATCATATCCACGAATTATCCATGCACTACGAGACAAGGATTTCGTTATTATCACCAGTGGTCATGATCATGTCAAACAACTGTCCATCAATGCACTACGGGCCAATGAGGACTTTTACCACATCATTTATAACATTACAAGTCATGATTATACCAATAAATAATTCATGGTCATAATCATACCAATCAACAGTCCATCTATGCACTACGGGCCAAAGATGACTTTCATCACAATATATACATGAGGATGTTGACAAAGATATAATTATTCAATTAAGTGAGATTAAGGATAAATTTCAAAGATTTATAATTCAAATTATCCAGAGTTTAAGAATGTCCAAATTGTCAACATGATAACTTCTTTGTAGAGTGAAATTTAAGAATAATATTCATATATCAAAAATAATTTGGACAGGAAAAAATTAATTTTTGTCATGAATGGTACATCGGATGAATAGTACCGTATGTATGAGTAGTATCGTATGTATGAATAGTGTCGTATGTATGAATAATACCCATAAATAGTACTCCGGCATGAAAAGCTTAAAATTTAACAAGAATATTCAGAAAAATATTTCAGTGGAATGATACTAGATGAAGCGCAAATTTCAAGGATATTATACTAATTAAAAGGAGTATAGAAACAATACTTATCAAAATAAGTGTAGAATTAGGAATATGAAATGAAATAATATTACTTACATACTACGGAGTATGGAAAAAAATATTATTTCTTACGAATATTGAACAAAAATAATATCCCTTACCTTAAAAGGAGAGTACTTCTTAGTGGTATAGATTGGTATATCGGAGATATTCTTGAAGAAAACTTGCACTATTTTCAACACTCAAAGTTTCTTTAAACTCAAAGGAATACGCTCAATATTATAGAAGAATAATTCTCTGATTTTGGTGTGATTTTTATTTCTAAACTGAACATCCTATTTATAGGAGAATAACAGGATACTATTTAAAAAGAAAAATCACGGACTGCACAGGAAAGTGTCACGGACGTAGACGACGAAAATCTATTTTTTTATGTTTTACTATGCAACACTATACAAACACTATACAGTACTATGAAAATATTATGTATTACTATGCAATAAAATAAAATAAAATATATTTATTTATAAAAAGTATTCTTTTTTTATATAAAAAAATTTCTGTTTTATTATGATAAAACAAAAACTGAGACAACTTTCTACCGACTCTTTTGAAAAATGGGTAAGTGGGTGTCCATGTAATAAACTAAATTTACAACAAATACTTCATGACAAACCCCTTTATTTATATCAAATCACTTGACTTCACTAAACACATTTTTAATCTTTCAACAATTATTCATCATTAATATTATACTTATAATATTAACAACTAGATCATTCAGAGGAAAGCGGGTCCTTTCCGATAAGGACTTCTCTTTATTGGCGCGTAATTAGATGACCAAACCCTTTTACTAGACAGAACTTTCTAGACATTGTCAATAATGTAAATATAATATGAATATATGTGTCGTCTCAATTATTGATTTAATAATATAAAATATTGTGTGGATGATACTGTAAAAATAATTGAATCAATAATATGAGATACTATGAATCAACTACTGTTGCAATAATTGAATAAAACTAAGTGACTTCTCACATAAGCATTAATAATCAAAGATACTGTACAATATCGTGTTCTACTGTGCAACCACGCGTATTACTGTACTTTTATCACCGGGTATTTCAACAGTTAACGGTAAAAGTTTTGCCATTATTTTTATAAAAGGTTATTTATGTCACTTTCTAAATCCGACAGTAATTTCTATGTGTGGTCCACTAATGATTGTGCCGTCGTATGAATATTCCCTGATAAAATGAATATTTCCTGACCAAACGAATATTTTATGACTACTTGTTTACTTTGCAAAATTTATAAATATTACTCACAACTATAACATTATATCAAATCCACACCTTATTATTCAAATAACATTTAGAGAAAATTAAATCTTTATTCATAAAAATTGGGGTCTTACAACCTCCCATTCTTATGAAATTTTGTCCTCGAAATTTGTATACGTACCTGGTATGTCGAAAAGGTGAGGATACCTTGTTTTCATTTTAGATTTTAACTCCCAGGTCATTTCCTCAATATCGTGGTTTCTTCACTAAACTTTGACTTGAGGTATAACCTTTTAGCATAGATTATGTTCCTTCTTATCCAAGATTTTTACAGGTACCTATTCCTACGTTAAATCTTTCGCTATCTTGTCCGGTTCTAATTCAATAATGTGGTTCGGGTCTTCCATATATTTACGTAACATAGATATATGAAATACGTTATGATCACGAGACATACTTGGCAGTAAGGCGAGTCTATATGCCACAATTCCTACTCGATCGAGGATTTCAAATGGACCAATAAATCGAGGGTTGAGCTTTCCTCTATTTCCAAATCTCGTAACTCCTTTCCATGGAGCAACATGTAATAATACATGATCTCCAATATTGAACTCCACGTCTCTTCGATGAAGATCAACATAACTCTTTTGTCGATTTTGTGGGTTTGTATACGTTGCCGGATTATTTGAATCTTTTTCGTTGTCATGCGTACCAATTTTGGTCCCAACAACGTTGCTTCATCCACCTCATCCCAGCATACTAGAGAACGACACTTGCATCCATACAACGCCTCGAATGGAGCCATACTTGCTTGATAACTGTTGTTGTAGAAGAATTCCACGAACGACAAGAACTTATCCCAACTTCCTTTGAAGTTTAGGACACATAGTCTTAATAGATCTTCAAGAGTTTGAATAGTCCTCTCCGACAGTCTATCCGTCTGAGAATGATATGCCGAATTGAATCATAAATCCGTGTCTATAGCTTTATGCAAACTAACCCAAAATCGTGAAGTGAATCTAGGGTTTCGATCAAAAACTATGGATACTGGCATACCATGCAGTCTTACAATCTCTTTTATGTATATACGAGCAAGAAGTTCAAGTGATAATTACGTGATAAGTAATGAAATCTCATTTATCTATCAACAATGACTCAAATTGCATCTATGCCTTGAGAAACCTTGGGAAGACCAGTAACGAAATCCATGTTAATGTGCTCTCACTTCCATTCTAGAATTTCAAGTAGTTGTAATGGATATTTTGGCACTTGATGATCCGCATTGACACGTTGACAAGTTAAACACCTTGAGATAAACTCCGCTATCTCTCTTTTATATTGCTCCACCAAAATATATGTCGAAGATCACGATACATTTTAGTACTCCAAGGATGGATTGCAAACGGTGTGTTGTACGCCTCCATCATGATTTTATACTTCAAATCAGAGTCGTTAGGAACACAAAGTCTAGAGTTGACTCGAAGTATTCATTCTTCATCGATTCTTTCTTCCGAAATAGCACCTTCTTGTACTTTCTTCTTTATACGCATCGACTCCGGGTCTATAGCTTGAGCAACTTTAACTTTATCGATTAAAGTCGGTTCTACTCGTATATTTGGCATCATCACGTGGGTCCCCGAAGTCTTTAACTCTATCTCCATACTTTGCAAGTCATACAAAATGGGTCTTTGCGTTGATAATATCGCACTTGTATCCGTATGTAGCAGTCAACAATCAACTGCAACTAATGCATTCATGAACCCCAAGGAGGAAGGAGACTAAACAATAGGGGAATGTGTTTAATGTTGTTTAAGTTTATATTTATTTTGTTTAATTTGGGTGAGTAGGAATATGATATATGGTACATTTTGTTTATGGGAATGGATATGGTATGCAAGGCTTAGATGAACCATTTTGTATTTGGTTTAAACAGTTGGTATGAATATGATATATGGTATATTTTTGGAACACTGTATTGAGTTTTAATGTGTAAGTTTGTGAACTGAAGGAAATTAATGCAGATGCCTTAAATGGTCATTTCAGCTGTTGCTTATTATGTATTATGGTTGCATGTGCTCTGTCTCTGTCTTGATGCCCTGTTTTTGTGTTGCTGCAGTATGTTGTTTCTGTATTTTTGCAGTAATGTTGATGTTGCAGCTCTGTCTCTGTCTTGATGTCCTATTTTGGAAATAAGGCCTAATGAACTAGGAAATGCAAAGGAGTCTCATATGGCTCCACTAACATAGCACTAACACAGAGTTGTCTTAATGCCCTGTCTTTGTAGTAAGGCCTCATTAAACCTTATTACAATTCATTAAACATAACAAAGCTGCATTAAAACACAGAGTTACCAAAATCAACTCATTACATTCAGCTACCAAAATAACTCCATTACATAATAATTACAAAATCAATCCATTACATTCTAATTATAAAATCAAACCATTACATTCTAATTATAAAATCAAACCATTACATAGCATTACCAAAATAAATCCATTACATAATAATTCTTGATTGCCACCATTACATTCAACTGCATACCAAAATCAATCCATTACATTCATCTAAATCATCCTAATTCACTTCATATACATGATGAGAAAACATAAAACCCAAGATATGACTAGCAACAAGATTAATTTTATCTCTTTAGCTGCAACTTTGTTAATTGAAGTCTTCAGTGTATTAACTTCCCTCTCCAATTCCTTGATTTCCACCTCATGCCCAACTGGAATGTTAAACCTTCTATCAATTTTGTGAAGTTCATTTCTTAATCGATCAATAACCTCCTTTGATCTTGTGGTAAAAGGGGCATCATACCATTTAAAGAGTCCACAATAAGCATTCTTATCCTGTGTACAATATATATATATATATATATATATATATATATATATATATATATATATATTCCAGTAATTTAACAAGAAATTAACTCCACATTAACATTAAGCTTATTATACATTATCCTGTGTACAAAATATATATATACAAGTAATTTAAAAAAAATTATTAACAATTTATACCTTGTATCTACTGCATCCTACAAACCTCTTACCCGGATGGGATGTTCCCACCTTCCAAGCTTCCCACATTCGTGCACTTATTCCATAGTAACATTGCACCGGAAGATGAGACCTTTGCCATTATATTTGATGAGATGAAGATATCTCATCTATGTCATCTCCATGAACAAAAACTCTAGATGAAGAATTCATGATGAATAATCAATCGCATACACAACAAAGGGCAGCAGAATCGATTTTGACTCAAGAAGTAAGGAGGAGGAGAATCAATCGAACCAAACGAGCAGCAGAATCAATTTTGCACACAGAATCGCTCGAGCCCTAATTTTATTTACCAAATCTGATAAAGTCGTTGCAACTCTGTGTAATATTGAGCATGTGCCAAGCACATGATATACATGTGGCAAATGGATTGTACATATCAGCAAAAATCATCACGTGAGCTGCACACTCACGATTTTCGTCTGGTTTTTGGACGGAACTTAATATTAGTGACAATTTTGTAATATTTGAGAGTATAGTTAATCGATTGTAATAAAAAAAAATTCGGTAACCACAATGAAAACGGAACCCTAGTACAGTGACCAAAAAGTGATTTATCCCCTTATATATATATATATATATATAGAGAGAGAGAGAGAGAGAGAGAAAGAGAGAGAGAGAGAGAGAGAGATGTAAAATTTTAGAGAGAGGAACTAAAAAAATGAATATAGAAAAAGTGGAGAATCAATCTACCTAATAAAATACAAATTATTTTGAATTTCTCGCTTACTCAATAAATCATCTGAGTTGTCTAAAATTTGAGATAAATTCTACAGTCCATACATTGTCGGAGGCACGAGACACCGCTAGTATATATACATTAATCTACACTTGTGCTTAAATTTAATAAATGCGTTGACCCACATATTAAAATCCGTACTGCTCACTTATAATTCACTTAATTTTTAATTCATTTAAAGTTAAATCCATTTATATCTGCCTAAACCCATTCACATCCGCCCATTTGCCGGATCTAAATGCAACAAGTCATTACTACAGACAAGATGACGAGATTAACATTTTATTGTCTTTATATTTACTAGTTGATAACCCGTGCAATGCACAGGCTAGTTTTAATAATAAAATTAATAATTTGTCAGATATCTCAAAAAAAACTAAAAATACACAATCCAGGTACCAACGTGAACTCGTATCACACAATTTCAAATTAAATAATGAGTTTAGTCAATATTAAATAAAATAATTGAAGAGAGACATACATTAAAATTGAACAATAACACCAATTTAAGTATTATTTACCAACTAATTGAGTTTCAAAGTCCATGATAAAAATGTTAGTCCAACTGAAAAGTCCCAACATCTTCTATATGTTAACTAACCAATTCACAACACTAATTAAGTCTCGTCCGTTTAACATTGTTACTGTATGATGCCACCCATGAGCAAGGACTTCATTTCTTGTAGTCTGTATTGGTATAAAAATACATCAAACATTTTGAATTAAAGAGTACAATTAGTAAAAAAGAAAGTAAAACATATGTCTTTGAACAACTATGAAGAATTCATTAAGACAATGGTTTACACAAACAATTATTCCTACAAATGGTCATTACATCTTAAAATTCTAGGAAAGGTAAATATATGTTTAACTTCATTTCTTAATTCTGAAACAATTACCACCTCAACTGTGATTGTGCACTAACACCATTCAGTATTGAGCCACCATTTATGTAAGGCTACAACCACCTAACCTCATACAAAGAACTCAAAACTTAGCATTGCTTAGTTAACTGATTCAAATCAATTCATACTCCTCGAGCACAAAAATTATCTGTCTACATGACCTTCCTACCAGAGATAAAGACGGCTCCATAAAGAGAAGAGAGAATTAAAAAAAACAAAAGAAAAAGAAAAAGAAAAAGAAGGAATGACTCAACTTATCTTCCTCATATAAGCTGAGAAAAGTAATTCATTAGTTGTGTAGCATTATAAGCTCATAGGAAGATCCCCTAAAAACTAAATTAGAATCTACTATCATATTATTCATGTTTTCTCATATGCACTGAAGAAAACATTCTAGTAAATTCAAAAGAGAGCTTTTTATCTTATTTGTTAAATAAGAAGCTGCTATTGAATGTCAAGAATTCTAAATCATGAACAAAATTCCAATGAGAAGATACCATCAAATTTTCTGCTGAACAAAAAGAGAACATAAAGAAAGGAAGCTTTCTTCCATGCTTTATTATATGTAGTTCGAAATAAAACTTAAGTTTGAGGCAACAAATACAAACGTAAACTGATAAACTTTAAGGGATGAGAGAAGCCAATAACTTACAGGGAGCAAACAAAGTATTCTAGTTTTGCATTCAATATGATCCGAGTGAATTAAAGAGAAGGGAACATGAAGAGGTAAGATCAGGAAACAGAAAGAGAGGATGAAGAATGTGTGCGGTTTGGGCGTGGGACATATTAAACAAATTTTAATAACAATGAAGCTCTTTAAACTGTCAGCAACATTGTGTTAGTTTGCAAAACTACCTTCAAACAGGGGCTTGACATTTGCAAAATAAGGAACGGAAGTGTATTTATGCAAAGTAAGCTTGAGATCATGAAACTGATGAAATATGGGAAATATAATGAAACTATTGGTTAAAATACCATGCCTTAAAAAATAAATGCCAACTCCACCGCAACTAACAACTAATTCACTCAAAATATGGAGAAATACAATTTTGTACATGATTCAAAATAAAGAAACTATAATTGCCAAGACTTGTGTTACCTGATTCCTGTGTGTTGATTTGGTCCCCAACTGCAATTGAAACAAATTTGTTGAGTTGTATTCAAACAAATCCAATGTCATGGGTTCGAGTATCTTACTTGGCTCTTGGGAGGTGGGCTAGGCTCCCCTGCGATCCAATCCAGTCATTTGAGCTTTTGAGTCACCGGACAATCACAACGACAAATGAAACCCTAATTCCCAAATTAAATATTTACAACAAATAAAACAAAACCAATACTTTAGCCTATAGTCAATAATATACTGATATAAATAGGTTCACCTGGGTTTTGGCTCCACAGATTAGTTTAACGGCGTCGGCCTGAGATTGAAATCTAGTCGGCGAGTAATCTCCGTTACACGTCCATTCAGAATTAACGATGTAAATCAATGTCGCATAATATTTACCACAAAACAAAAAACAGGAAAGGATCGGTCAATTTCAAAATTTCCAAGAATCGTTTGCCTCTCCGGCCTCCGGTGAACAAAGTTTCATCGAAACGCCTCCTTCAACTTCTTCGTCGTCTGAAAAAACTGATCAAGTAGATGGGATAGCTGCCGGTCCGTACTACGATAGGACGAAATCGCCGGAGCTATCGAAATCGCCGGAGCTATCTAAGAAGAGAAAAACAGGCATATGCTCGTCAGAGAAGAAGACGGGCGGTGAGGTTAAGGTTAACGCCGACGGAGGAGTGGAAAATCTAGAATTTGCAGCCGAAAAAATGAGAAATGGGAGGAGTGGAAAATCGCAGGGAGAAGGAGAAAAATGATTGGGTTGATTGAGAAGATGGAAGAGTGGGTAAGGGGAAGGGGAAGGGAAAGAAACTGAAAACGAAAGAAGAAGAGGAAGAGGAGACGCCGTCGGTTTTGTAGATTGAAGGATGGGATTGGTTGAGTTTTCCAATCGACCGAGTTAATTTTTAATTAATTTAGAATTGACTCAGTGAGTTCTCTAATTTAAAAGATCACATTTGCTGTCTTTATATATAAGGATTGAAATCAAATTGATTTGAAATTGATTTAAAAAGATAGCCTTATAGACTTTGCTGTATTTATTGATTTCAAATTGATTTGAAAAGATTGTCTTTGCTGTATTTATTGAAAATCAAATTGATTTGAAATTGATTTCAAATTGATTTGAAAAGATAGCCTTTCAAATTGATTTAAAAAGATAGCCTTTGCTGTATTTATTGATTTCAAATTGATTTGAAAAGATAATCTTTGTTGTATTATTGAAAATCAAATCAGTAATTCTACACCGACCGTCTTTTTGTGACATTTTAGTGACCGGCTGATGTGGCTGTGCGTGAGAGAGAATGTGAAAAAAGGAAATATTCTACAGCAACTTTACTAAAGTCAGAATTCACTTCCTTCCCGCCCTTTACCAATATCAGACTTCACCTCTCTCTCTCTCCCTCTCTCTGTAAGCAAAGTCGCCATCTACAAAAATACAGGGCCCAAATTCGAAAGCAAAATCCAGCAAAATCAGCACCAAGTGAGGTATTCATACACATATTGTATGTATATATTTATGCCCTAAAACTAATTTCAAGATTTTGAAACCCATTTTTTCCATGATACTCTTCTTCTCCATGTTTGCTTCACAAAACTCATTTTTTATCTTTCTCCTATACTAAGCTCAGATTCTCATATTTCTCATGATGTAACTTTATATTGTCAATGTTGTTCATTTGGGTGACAGATAACTTACGTATTGAAAATAGAAAAACTTTGGTAATGAATGAATAGAAATCAATTGGATGTGATATTGAAAATTCAGTGTTGATTTATTTATTTATTTTATACTTTTTTTATTAATTTTCTGCAACCATTCTTTTCCCTTGAATTTTCCGGAGCTCCAAACAAATAATATTGAATATGAAGGCTTGCTTTTATGTTTTCTGGTAAACTAATTTAATGTCATACATTTTTTATATATCTATGGCATTTGATTAATATATTTTTATAAATTTGCAGAAATGGCATGTAGTGATCAATTTAATTCAAGTATGGGAATGAATGATATTGAGGAATGTGTTATGGACGAGGATTTAGTAGAAAGTGAAGAAGTTATTAGAGATCCGGAAGTAGGAATGTAGTTTGATTCCGTTGATTTATACATGGAATATTACACTAATTATGGTAACCAAAATGGATTTTCGGTGAAAATAAGATCAACTGAAAAAGGAGAAAATGGAGAGACTAAATTTGTGGTTCTTGCATGTGCTCGGTCAGGATCTTCAGTAAGCAACTCAAAGAATGCCTTCAAATTACGCCCTGTTAGCAAAACTGGTTGCAATGCTAAGATTAGGGCTGCAGTAGTCGAAGACGGAAAAGTGCAAGTAAAGACTCTAACACTTGATCATAATCATCAGTTGAGCCCGGAAAAATCTAGATTTTATAAGAAAAATCGGATTATGAGTAAGTATGTGAAAAGGAGACTTGAACTTAACGATAGAGCTGGTATTAGACCAAATAAAAATTTTAGTTCTTTCTTGGTTGAAGCTAGTGGGCATGAGAATGTGTCTTTTTCACAGAAAGATTGTTACAATTATCTTGACAAATTTAGGCGATTAAGACTTGGTGATGGGGATGCTATGGCACTTCAAAACTACTTTCAAAAAATGCAAGCTAATAATACAAATTTTTTTTATTTGATGGATTTGGATGATGATGGAAGACTACGAAATGTCTTTTGGGCAGATGCAAGGAGTAGGGCAGCTTATGAGGAGTTTGGGGATGCCATTACCTTTGACACAACATACTTAACTAATAAGTATGACATGCCATTTGCCCCATTTGTTGGAGTTAATCATCACGGCTAGTCAATACTCTTAGGTTGGTGATTAATATCTCATAAGGATATTGAGTCATTTAGTTGGCTTTTTAAAACTTGGCTTGCGTGCATGAATGGTCGTGCTCCTACCGCAATAATCACTGACCAAGATAAAACAATGAAGAAGGCTATTGAAATTGTGTTCCCAAATGCGCGACATAGGTGGTGCTTATGGCATATTATGAAGATGTTGCCCGAGAAATTAAGTGGTTGCAATCAATATGAATCTATCAAATATTCAATGCAAAAGGCAGTTTATGATTCATTGACTTGTAAAGAATTTGAAGAGCGATGGGTTAGTTTCATTGAGAATTTTAACTTGAAAGAGAATACATGGTGGGTTATACGATGAGAGAAGTCGTTGGGCGCTAGCATTTTTAAAGAATACTTTTTGAGCTGGAATGTCCTCAACTCAAAGAAGTGAAAGTATGAATGCTTTTTTTGATGGTTATGTAAATTCAAGGACAACCTTGAAACAATTTGTTGAGCAGTATGAGAATGCATTAAGAAGTAAGGTGCAAAAAGAGAATGAGGCGGATTTCAATTCCTTCGACCATTGGATTCCATGCATTACTGATTATCCATTTGAGAAACAATTTCAAGATGCTTATACCACGACAAAATTCAAGGAATTTCAAGAAGAGGTAAAAGGGAAGCTTTATTGTGCCATTGATTAAGTTAAAGTAGAATGTGATTTTGAGTTATACGATGTTACACAAGATATGTTTGGAGGGACTCGAGAAGTCACTTTTAAAATTTATTTTAAAGAAGATGAATGTACCATTAAGTGCAATTGTCAATTATTTGAGTTCAGGGGAATATTATGTAGACATGCCCTTACGGTGTTGCTGAAAAAACGAGTTCGAACCTTACCAGATAAATTCATTCTCCGAAGATGGAGGAAAGACGTGAAGATGTGTCATAAAAAGGTTAAGATAATATATTTCGACTGGACGTTGAATCCAAAAAATGAACGCTTTGATAGGATGTGGAACTCTTTTTATGAAGCAGCAGACTTGGCGACAAATAGTGAAGATAAGACAAAAGTTGTTATGCATTGGATTAAAAAAGTTGTTAATGTACTACGAAAAGATGATGGAACGTGTGGAAGTAATCAGTCAACTCCTTCTAGACAAGGCACCCATGTTGGTAGTGGTTGTAAAGAAAGCAACAAAATTCGTAGTCCTTTGTCGGTTCATCGTAAAGGTCGGCCTCGCTTTAAAAGGCTTCAATCCAAGATTGAGAAAGTTGTTAAAAGCATAAGAGTGAGGAAAGGGAAAAAGAAAGAGAAAGAAAAAGAGAAGACCATTGAACATAACATGAATTTCACTAATTTGGTAAACCTTTTTCTTTAATTTTTTTCAAATGTAAAAACTTATTTATTTAGATTAAATGTATGTCTTATTTTATTGCTTTTTCTTTTGTGTAGAGTTCTCAAGATGACTATTTTGTAAGTGTACTCAATAACCCATATCAAGTCGAACATCAAGTTGAACATGGTCCAGAAGACTACACGAGACATGGTGCAATAGATCTTAATATACAGATTTGTCACTAATTTATATGAACAAATCATATTCTTAAAGGTTTTAAATGAGATAAATGATCATTATTTTAAATATTTCAGGCTGGAAGGGGTTTCCCCAATCATGATGTCTATTATGAAGGGGGTCTCCCCATTCATTTTCAGGTATAATGTCTTATTTTACTACTTTCCCCATTCATTTTCAGGTATAATGTCTTATTTTACTACTTTCTCTTTCATTTTGTGGTGTCTATTGTGTCTCAATCATGATGTCTATTGTGTCTTATTTTGCGGTGTCTTATAATGTCTTATTGTTGCTAAAAACCACCATTTTATTTTTCTTGTTGCAGGATTACTATAATCCATATTGGAGGAGTGGTGAAGGATGTGATCCGAACAATAGGAGCAATTAACATTATTCAAAATGCAATATAATACAATATGTGGCTTGTTTGTATCCATGTATTGGTTATATAATTCTTATATCGATTTGCATTTGGAATATTCAAGCTTATCTTAGTCTCCATGCCTTTTTTTTGCTTTTTTTCATATTCTACACTAACTTGGTTGATTTGGCCTTCAGGACGATATACTTCCAAAGCTGATGACATCCCCTGGCTCTTATGAGGATCTCTTCGAAAGATGATGTTACTTATGCTTGTAATTTATTCATACAATTAGTATACAAGTTTGAGCTAAAGTTCTTTCTAGTCTGTGCACCAAGTGTTAATGTTTCGTCTTGTATACAATATGTTTACCGTAAGAAACTAAAAGTACACATCTTTGGAAAATCATTTTTGTT
Source organism: Panax japonicus (assembly GCA_020205505.1). Classification (NCBI taxonomy): domain Eukaryota; kingdom Viridiplantae; phylum Streptophyta; class Magnoliopsida; order Apiales; family Araliaceae; genus Panax; species Panax japonicus. The sequence goes on from JAINUV010000843.1 coordinate 31,913, forward strand.
TAAACTAGTTCCTTTTGTTTTAGCAGATTATATATGGTCTTTCATGTAACAGATAACAACACCCAATATATAGCTGTGAGATAAAAACCAACAAGTACTTTCAAACTGCCATGAGAACAAAACCACACACTTGCTCAACCAATATATAGTCGTGCACAAGAGATAATAAAATGATGTCAAACTGCATTAGATTTAAACAATTACAATTTCTTTCACAACTTCACTTCCATTACAACTTCCAACAAAAGATAACTAGTTTTTCATAATAACAAACAAATAGAGAATACGTATTAAAAAACTATTTTCTTCAATAATTTCATTTCTCGTCTCATTTCAATAGTTGTTGATCATTTTTCTTCATTTATAGCTTTGCACCATCCCAAGAAACCGCATTTTTCTTCAAATTTGTTGCTCTCTATCATGCTTCCTGATGCCATGTTGTCTTTCTACAAAAATAACAAATAAACAAAAATCCAGACATGTATCAGAAGCCTGAGACTGAAATTACAAACTATATCTAGCAAAACTGTAATGTAGACTTTTGAGTTTATATCTAAAAACAACCAACTAAATGCAAAACTGCAGTGAATATTGTGTAAATGCAAAACATCTACTACCAACTAAATCATAAATTTAAATTAAGATTTAGACTTTTTTTTAGATTCTTCCTTTTTCCATCTATTCTCATTTGCTAAGACAAATTTCTTAACCATTTAAACTGCAAACCAATGAACCATAAAGTGAAACAATAATATATTATCACAATATTTTAGAGAGCCACAAAACAAATAACTAAATCCAAAAAGCAGTCATAAAATATGCAACTGGGATGTCTTATTAGATCGAATACTAATACAAGTTTAAAGAACCTAAACAGTCATATTTATATGCACAAAACTTGGACCAAATTATCTCAGTCAAGATCAGCAAAACCACAATTTGAGACAATTGAGTAATAATTAGTTTTCAAACACTTGAACATCTTGACCATACTCCAAAAATTGACTAATAATTAGTTTTAAAACACTTGAATATCTTTGAGACAATTTATCAAACACCACAAGTGCACAACTTAAATTCCAGAATACCATAGATTTTTATGCATGATTCTAGCCAAAAAATTTATCACTAGAGGGGCAACACCGCAGCAGGCTTACAATATACAACTCAATCACATTCAATTGATTTCTATTCATTCATTACCAAAGTTTTTCTATTTTCAATACCACATTTAGTTGGCACCCAAATGAATAACATTGACAATATAAAATTACATCATGAGAAATATGAGAATCTGAGCTTAGTATATGAGAAAGATTAAATGGGTTTTGTGAAGCAAACATGGAAAAGAAAAGTATCATGGAAAAAATAGGTTTCAATATCTTGAAATCAATTTTAGGGCATAAATATATACATACAATATGCGTATGAAAACCTCTCTTTGTGCTAATTTTGCTGAATTTTGCTTCCGATTTTGGGCCCTGTATTTTTGTAGATGATGACTTTGCTTACAGAGAAAAGGTGAGAGAGTGTGATATTGCTTACAGAGAGAGAGAGAGAGGTGAAGTCTGATGGAGTATTAGTAAAGGGCGAGAATTGAATTTTAACTTTTGTAAAGTTGTAGAATTTTTCCTTTATTTTAATTTCTCTCTCATGCTGATGTGGACAGCCACATCAGCCGGTCACCAAAATGTCCTTAAAAACCGGTCAGTGTAGAATTATTGAAATCAAATTGATTTAAAATTGATTTGAAAAGATAGTCTTTGCTGTATTTATATATAAGTATTGATTCTACAGGGTAGAAAAAGATGGTTGAGTAGCTACCATGCATACATTACATATATATTTGAGAAAGGTAATCTAAAATCGTCGTCAAATTTAGTTCAGACTACTTAACAAAGTGATGTAATTTTGTATAAAATTTAAAATTATAGATTTTTTTATATAACCTAAAAATGAAAATTTTAAATCTTAGGGATAAAATTACCTTATTTTATCAAGTAACATTAGCCAAGTTTAGCTAAAACATTGTCGTAGATAATATTTTTCCATATATATAATTTGTAAATATTAAAAATATATTTTTATTCCATGTTGACCTAAAAATTTAATAATTATTAGTTTAATATGGTGATACTGAAATTATAATGGCAAACTTAAAAATATTGTGTCATTTTATATTATAATATAATTATTTTTGTGAAACAAAAAAAATTAACAAATGCAATTCTTTTTAAGGAGCAAATGGAGTATTATGTATGGAAATATTAACGAATGATTAGTGGCTATCTCATGCTACGAAAAACTATTTTACTTTCTATTTTGTAAAAATAAATTGTTTGGTTTTTGGTGAAAGAAAAAGAAGTTTCCATCTTGGAGAGAGAAAAGATGGGCTTTTACATTTTTTTGGTGATTCGCTAAAATAGTTTAAATATTTTATAAGTGCACTATTGTTGTAATTATTTTTAAAAATATAATAAAATATGTAATTGATTCCTAATTTAAATCTTTTTATTCAAAAATAGAATAAATGTGACACCCTTGATTTTGAAGAAAAAATTACTACTGTTAGATTTTGACCACTTTATTCTTAAAAATAATGTTATGGACACAAAGTATACACAAAACTATGCACAAAAAATATAAAAAGAAAAATGTATGAATTGAGACTTACCATTGAATATTGTATATATTTTTATTGGTAAGTAATATATGAGTCATATTTTTTGTGTACAATTTATGCATATTGTATTATTTTATTTTCAACAATTTATAAACAATGTTTTTCTGCCATCATGACAATTTTTTTGGTCATGTTATAGCTCCTATGGTAATGCTACCCTATAAAACCTTTCTATTTGACCAAAAGAAAAAAAAGAAATTCCAGAAAAATGGAGGGTTTTGCATTTTCCATTTACCATTTACCATGTAAATATGTTATCTAAATTTATTTAGTTATTCTCGTGGAAAATATGTTGCATATATGTATATAAGTACGTGTGATTAAGATAAATAAATGTTGTTAATCAAGATTTAACCCTCTTTTCTTGTAATTTTGTGCATAACTAACAAAGGAAATCTTAATTTGTGTAAAATGCATTTATGAGAAGTTTGAACCATGTGGACTTTGCAAGAGAAAGTGTATTTACTATTTTTGAGTTTATATTCAGGAGTCTTATTACATATGACGACAAATTTGTGTCCAGGGGCGGATCCAGCCTGAAAGTTCAGTGGGGTCAAATTCGAAAAAAAATATAATAAAATGAATCATAAAACTAAATAATCCTCAAATATTATTTTCAATAATATTTTTCGAGGTTTTATTACTTAAAATTGTTGCAAGATAGTCTCATTTTTAATAATTACAAAAATCATATATCAATAACAATAATATATTCACAAATTTTAAGATTTAGTGAAACAAAATAAATAGAGTATTACAGTTATATTAGTACACTACTATTATGTTACTGAAAAAAGAACATGCTACTATCTTGTTAATATGATAGATAAACATTTTAATATACTTTAAAATGCTTAAATTTGATTAAGTGATCGGTGAATTGTTCCACAACAGTTGGCGACATTATTGGGAGAAAATAAATATAATGATGTTGATCTCGAATTTTATACTACTACTACTAATGAAATGAGAGCACTCATCTGCATAATATAGGAATATTTACTAGGCACTGTTTTTTTTATTGAAAAAATCGGGTAAATTATAGTATCTTTAACCGAAATCTTTCACAATTTTTAGTAATTGTAACTCCTCTGTTTTTAATTTTACTTTCTTGGTATTCAGGAGAAGTAAATTGATCAAGACAATAAAATACTTAAATTCTTCTAGTAGTATTTTATTTTAACAATATAGTAGTATATTATTTTTTTTATAACATAATAATAGTGTACTAATATAACTGTAGTACTATATTTATTTTGTTTCAGTATGCATTAAAATTTATGAATAATTTATAATTATATATATATATATATATATATATATATATATATATACACACACATAATCACATATGAAGACCTGAAAATCCAGTGGGGGCATGTGCCCCCCTGCCCTTGCTCTGATCCGCCTATGTTTGTGTCGTTAGTAAATATTAATATACGTGGATATATGGGATATCATAGGATTAAGAAGGAACCTAGATTAAATTATTATATTTTATTATTTAAAATTCCATATTAATTATAATATAATTTCGTCATGAAATTTATGACATAAATTATTTACCCATATTCGGTGCAAGTTTTGAATGGATATAGCACTATTATTTTAAAGGAACAATTACATTTTCTATTACATTTTAAAAAATAATTACATAAAAAGTGTACAAACAAAATAATTATAAAAAGAGTGCATATGCAATTTTAATTACAAAAAAGAGTGCAATCTTATCCCTTTTATTTAGTTGACTGATTTAATGAGTTGTTGATAATGGTCCATGATTGTAGGGATTTAAATATTATCTCTCTCATCAACCTCCATATTGACAAATGGATACTCCATTCTGGAAAAGAAACTGGAAGAACTCGAATTCGGACTCATACAAATCCTGTGTCTGCCGGCAGATGATCATGAAGCACCGTACCAGTACCGCCAAGACATTGAACAAAGATTAGAGTTTTTGAAGAATCTTTTATCCGCTGAAGTTACTTCAAACCAATTAACAACAAAACCCCACCACTTGGACCATATTTCGCAGCGCCTGGCCCAACTCGAGTCCGATTTTCGAGAGTGGGACGACTGCAGAACTTGGGCTGTTAATCTTGATGATGTTGGTTCAACTTGTTCCTGCTGCATGGAGTCGTGTTTTAATGATGACGGTGATCAGGCTTCCCTTGATCTGGAGACTACTTTTTACGAGGCGGTGGTGGACGGAAAGGCACCGGAAGATCAGACGGTTAGGGCTGAGGCAAGTGGTGGGACGGTACTTTGGATATGGAGGTATTGTTTGGTAATGGGTAGTGGGATGATTGTTGGGGCGGTTTTGATGCTGAGATTTTCTGGTTTTTCTTCTCATTATATGGAGGAACAATATCAAGGTTTTCTTACTCCTACTTAATTACTAGTAAAAGTTGTTAGTTCAACTTTCTTCTATATTTGTCTTCGAATAATTCAAAGTGTAATTCATGAATATGATAATATTCATATATATATATATATATATATATATATATATATATATTATATGATCCACTAAATTACGACCATATTTTAATTTTACACATATATATTTCTAATTTCGTCGCTCTGTTTCTGCAGTTTTTTTATAATGCAGTGGGTAGCCAAACCTTTATATCAAGGTAACTAATTCTGTTTTATTAAGTTTCTAATTTATTTTGCATGTAATACAGTTGGTAGCCAAACTTTCGTGCAGTTGGTTGCCAAACTTTCAGATCAAGGTAACTAATTCATATTGCAGGTGTGAAGGTAGATTGATTATCTTGGTATAAAAGTTTGATTACCTTGGTATAAAAGTTTGGTTACCTTGGTATAAAGTTTTGGTTACCTTGGTATAAATATGTTGTGTTCTATTTTTTATTTATCAACATGAAATTGGTTGTCAAACTTTTAGACCAAGGTAACCAATTCAGTTGTATTTGATTACCAATTTTATTTTAAATGTGATGCAGTTACTAGTCAATTTTTGTGGCGGCGGCGGTGGCGATGTGGCGGCGGCAGCGGCGGTGGCGAGAGAGGAGGATGATGAACATTAGCTCCTTCATAATTTTTTATTTTTAATTTTCTCATTTTGATTTGAATTTTGAAATATGGATTTGAAATTGTTGTTAGAGACAAGATTTGAATTTGAATTTGAATTATTAGTTATCCTTGATTTTAGGTTTCTTTATTAATGTGAATTGTACTATTTTTGTAATATGAGTCTTAATTACACTCTTTTTGTAATTATTTAGTTGATGCACTTTTCTTGTAATTACTTTCTATTTGTTGTATACTTATGTAAAGGACCCAATTTTAAATCGATCTGATAACAAAAACTTGCCCTAAAAAAGGAGCATGAGCCCGACCATGACTAATATTTTGATCTATTGGGCTTATGGTCGAGCCTAACGAATTCTAGACTCAGTTTAGCCAGCCTATTTGAGTACCAAATTATTGGGGCTTACACTATTTTGGTTAGATAAAAAATAGTTAGATTTTGGGTATTCAAATGCCGCTCTCGTGGAAGGTCCGACTCATTTGATTTATTAGTCAATTACGTAACTGAGAGTTAGAGAGATTGTAAGGAAGTGGTTCAACTACTTCGACCTATAAGACTCACGTCTCCTCTCCTCAGTTGATTTATCTCACCAGTTGATATGCGGTTATTAGTTGGCTCAAAACTTAGAAACTTTTATCAATAATCTTTTCCAACACAGACCAAGTATGAATTTAATTTTTTCGTTTTGTGTAAATAAATCATGACATGGATCTTATTTTTCCTTCAAAAACTAATTTATAGAAAAGAAAAATATAAACTTTATAAGTATTATTTTTAGTTTATAAAATAAAAGGTGTAATCTTTAAATTTAGAGTACAACTTTACCCATTTATTAAAACTAGGTGATAGCCCGTGCAATGCACGGGCTAGTTTAAATAGCGGATTGTATAATGTGTTAAAATTGCGATGAGAAAATTATTAGTTGTTATAATAAGTTATTTTAATATAAACTTTTTAATTCATTTGTGCATGACATATCACTTACATTTGTAAATATATTGAATAATGGATTTAATAATTTAGCGGATATTCATATCAAAAAAAGATTGAAAGTACACAATCCATGTACCAACTCATAGCCCAAAATTTTGTAACGAGTTTAATGAATATTAGAGAAAACAATTGAAGAGAGATTCATACATTGAACATCCCATCAAGCTTGTTAGTAAATTAACTGTCACACCTCCAATTATTTAAAATTCTGCAGGTGCACAGACCATAAATTACTATTATACATACTTGGAGATTTTAATAACTAATTCATATTTAACACGTAAAATTTCAAATACACCCATTACGATTTCACAGAAAAATTCTCTTAAAACAATAAAACATACAACACCCAATGTAATAGTTAAATAAATCCTAGGGCTAGAAGAAATGGAAAGGTATAAAAGAATAAAGAAATTAGCTAAATAGAAAACTATGCATGAACTTCCGTAAATAAACTTATAGGGTTATGTTTGTTTGTAAGGATTACACTTGGGATTGAACTGATAATTCTAAGTTTCTTTTTTGTTTTCAAAAATAGAATTGGGACAATTAGTCCTAAGATAATAAAATGACTTGAAATGAGATTATTTAATACTATGTCCAACTAGGTATTATAATCCCTACCATTTGAGACAAACTTATAGACTAAATTAACTTTTTACTTTGTTTACATCAAATAAAGTTGGTAATACATGATAAAACATTAATAATATGTACTACTAATAGTATGTGTTAATGCCAAGATTCGTTCACGCGCTCTATTCATCAAAGCGCGTCCAATCTTGCACAAAACGGGTAAACACAGAAAACTTGATGGCTTGGGCCACCGGAGGATAGCTTCGGTGTGAGAATAAGTACAGACTGAATAAAGTTAACAATGGAGGCTTAATACTCTAGTGCTGGAAAATAATAATTGTGTGTACCTTAAAATCATAGTAAAGTCTTATATTTATAGTGATCTCACCACCTTCATAGAATCCTTCCATGCATAGAATTGGAACTCCTCATTAGGTAAGATACCTTAATGGGAACAGATACAATTCTCTCAAGGAAAGGAAGTCGGTTTAGTACCTGACACTTTCCTTAGGGATTAGAAACCAAATATAATTAGGAATATTTGATTTCTTAAATTTCTCAACAACCAAAAAGGTTCTTGCATGGGTTAAAATTAGGGTCCTTAACACTAATATACAACAATTAGAAAGTAATTACAAAAATAAAACACACACAACATAATTACAAAAATAAAACAACACAATATAAAATTGATAAAATCAGTCCTATATTCAAGCAACTGAACAGAACACGCTCCTACATTTAAGCAACTGAACAGAACACGCAACTTTGATATTAGAGAAATCCAAATTTTCTGGCGCGACATACTGAGATCGGAGAAGATGAAAATTTTTATTGCGACGGCACGCTGAGATCGACAACAACTCTGAGATCGGAGAAGAACAGATCAACGACGTATCTACCGGAGAAGAAGAAATCTCTTGTCGCGACGCAACTCTGAAATCGAAGAAAAACATAAAAGATCGACAACAACTTCAAGATCTGATTGTTGATCGTACTGCACTGATTGTTGATTCAATACAATTTTGTATACCGAGGTATTTGAGTTTCCAATTTATATGCATAGTGTTACCCCGTGTTTACTACGAATTCGTCTATTGGTTACCTTTCTCAACTTTTTCGCTCTTTAAATGGTCACAAAGTCAGAATAATGAATGTTTTGAATGCAAAATGCATTTTAAAATATGTTTTATACTCTATTTACTAAATACATATAAATTGGTTACTGTTTATTATTAATTTGGTTGATGTATAATGTTTATATGCTTGCTTTATAATTTTAAACATTATTCTACTGATATTTTTTATATTAATGATTACTTATTAAATACATTGGTTACCTTACTGTAACAGTTGGTTACTGTCTAATCTGGATTTGGTTAGTATATAATGCTAACTTGGTTACTGTGTAAAATTGCAATGGTTACTGCATAATGTTACCCCCAGTTCATGTTCTAGTTACTAACATTATGTAGTTTGGTTACTGTCTGACATTGTGATGGTTACTTTACAGACCATAAGCTAACCGTAATATTACCATATATATTGGTTACTGTCTAATATGTATTTAGATGATGTAAGGTGTTTATTTGGTTACTGTATAATGTTATTGTGGTTTATAATTGTTTCTTTTATATTGGTGGTTACTTTACAGACCATAAGCTAACAGTAATATTACCATATATATTGGTTCCTGCAACTGTTGGTTACTGTCTAATCTGAATTTGGTTAGTATATAATGCTGACTTGGTTACTGTGTAAAATTACAATGGTTACTGCATAATGTTACCCCTAGTTCATGTTCTGGTTACTAACATTATGTAGTTTGGTTACTGTCTGACATTGTGATGGTTATTTTACAGACCATAAGCTAACAGTAATATTACCATATATATATATTGGTTACTGTCTAATATGTATTTAGATACTGTAAGGTGTTTATTTGGTTACTGTATAATGTTATTGTGGTTTATAATTGTTTCTTTTATATTGGTGGTTACTTATTGACTACATTAGTTACCTTTATACAACTATTAATCTGATTATATATATTGGTTACCTTTATACAACTGTTAATGCTGATTTGGTTACTTTGTAAAATTATAGTGCTGACTTGGTTACTAACTAATGCTGACTTGGTAACTGACTAATGCAAACTTAATTATTGTAATGATTAATTGGTTACTGTAATATTGGTTGCTGAAGCATATTAATGTACACTTCTACTTATGTTTTTAAAATTAATGGTTACTTGTTAGCTACATTGGTTACATTCTTATAAAAATTTGCCTTTAGTTGGTAACAAACAAATTATACTAGTTGTTTTTTACTATAAAAATGCAATGCAGAATGTATTTATCTTGAGTATACTAAGTAAATATATGTTGGTTACTGTCTAATTTGGATTTGGTTAGTATATAATGCTGACTTGGTTACTGTGTAATATTATCATGGTTACTGCATTATATTACTGTGTTTTATAGTGATTATATGGTTACTGATTAACTACATTGGTAGGTACCTTCATACATCTGTTAGTCTTTAATTTGTAACAAAGTCATTACTAATTATTTTGGTTGTAAAATGAATGTAAAAATATTTTTTATAATCTTGGCTACTAATTACATATATCTTGGTTACTGTATAATATGTATTTTAGATACTATAAGATGTTTATTTGGTTACTCTATACTGTTATTCAGTTTTATAATTGTTTCTTTTATATTGGTGGTTACTCATTGAATACATTGGTTACCTTCATACAACTGCTAATCTGATTATATATATTGGTTGTTGTATATTATTTAATTGGTTACGGTATAATATTTATTTGGTTGCAGTGACAATTTGACAATTTCTGTCAAGTTTGGAGTGTCGGATTTTGGCGTTTTTAGATCCTAATTTCATTGGAAACGGGTCAACGATCAAAAGTCACTAGCTTTGCTGGTGAACTGCAGGGTTTTTTGGTCGAATTCCATCATTTAGGCCTTCAAAATTGCATGTTAAAATTTGGTTTATTTTCTGGTTACTAAAATTATGTAATTTGGTTACTGTCTAATATTAATTTGGTTACTTTACAATGTTTATTCAGTTATTAGACAATGGCTATTGACAGTAACCAATACAACAAATTTAATTGTTTACAGGAATATATAATTGTTTACTGCTAGTAACTATTAACCACATGGTTGGTAACATTTTTGATGGTGTACAGTAACGAAAATTGATGTTGATTAATATTTTAATTTTTGATTCCATCATGAGTTATCAATATAAAGTAAACATATACATTGGACAATTGATAACTGTTCTGAAATATTTTTACGTAAATTTGATTAACCATCTAAAATAAAATGGTTACCTCTATATTTATATTTAGTTACCAACTGGCATAGACCATTTCCAAATAACTTTTATAACTATGTAATTTAAAAGTATTCATCAGCTAGATAAATGGGAACCCTCACATGTACATTAAGCACTTGATAACTGTTCTGATATAAGTTTTTAATTATTTGGTTACTAACAAAAAACTAAAATGGTTACCCTTATAATAACTAAAATCCCTCACTGATTGTACAATAATAGTAGTCAAACACAATTAAATAACAGTAAAACAAATATAATAAATAAGTAACCAAATAGTAACATAACAGTAACCATAATATGTTTTAATGGTAACCAAAACATAAAACAACCTGTGTATCCAACATCCTGTAATGAATGTGATATTGTTTGTTTAGGAAACCCAATTATACTATGACATGTACATTTCACAATTGATATATGTCCTGAAATAAGATTGTAACTCTCTGGTTACTATCAAAACAATAGTTGGTTACCTTTATATACATATTTGGTTACCAACTGTACATCTCAAACAATGTATCCAACACAACTTAAAAGATACAATAAATAATAACTAAAATACCTCATTGATTGTACAACAATAGTAGTCAAAAACCATTAAATAATAGTAAAATAAATATAATAAATAAGTAACCAAATAGTTACATAACAGTAACCATAATATATTTTAATGGTAACCAAAACATAAAACAACCTGTGTATCCAGCATCTTGTAATGAATGTGATATTGTTTGTTTAGGAAACCCAATTATACTATGACATGTACATTTCACAATTGATATATGTCCTGAAACAAGATTGTAACTCTCTGGTTACTATCAAAACAATAGTTGGTTACCTTTATATACATATTTGTACATCTCAAACAATGTATCCAACACAACTTAAAAGATACAATAAATAATAACTAAAATACCTCATTGATTGTACAACAATAGTAGTCAAAAACCATTAAATAACAGTAAAACAAATATAATAAATAAGTAACCAAATAGTTACATAACAGTAACCATAATATGTTTTAATGGTAACCAAAACATAAAACAACCTGTGTATCCAGCGTCATGTAATGAAGGTGATATTGTTTGTTTAGGCAACCCAATTATACTATGACATGTACACTTCACATTTGATATATGTCCTGAAACAAGCTTGTAACTCTGTGGTTACTATCAAAAATAATAGTTGGTTACCTTTATATACATATTTGGTTACTAACTGTACATCTCAAACAATGTAGCAAACACAACTTAAAAGAAACAATAAATAATAACTAAAATACCTCATTGATTGTACAATAATAGTAGTCAAAAATCATTAAATAACAGTAACCATAATGTAACATAATAAAACAGTAACCACATAATTATATGATAGTAACCAGAACAAGTTTTAATGGTAACCAAAATATAATAAAGAAGTAACCAAATAGTTATATAAAAAGTAACTAGAACATGTTTTAATGGTAACCAAAACAGAAACAACCTGTATATCCAACCCAGTTTAGGCAACCCATGTATACTCTCACATATACATTTAACACTTGATATATGTCTTGATACAAGCTTGTAACTATCTGGTTACTTCCAAAAAATAAAATAGTTACCCTTCTATACATGTTTGGTTACCAAACTGCACCTTTAAAATAATGTATCAGACACAACTTAATACGAACCAACAAATAATGTCAAATAATTGATTATATAATCAAATATGTAATTTCATTTACATAAGCTCCAATAAACATTACATACTCACTAACCATAACAAATGGTTATGGATATCCAACAAAAATCAAAGTACGAAACATAATTCATAATGACAAGACAACGATAACTGAACTAATTAAAATTTGGTACAAATCTTCTTGAAACTTGAGCTTTTTGGTTGCTGCTACTTTCTTCTTCATGGTTGCTCTCATTCTCTAGAAAAGACTTCCGCATTATGAACCTGTGGGAGGAAGAGAAATACCTTGGGATTAGTGAATAGAGAGCCCATGTAGGATGTGTTTGTGGAAATAAAAGTAGAAAATAACATAAACCTTGTAGAATATATTTGAAGGGATTTATAAAAAATATAATACATCAATGTATACTAAGCAAATACATGATAACCAAAAATCATAAGCTAACAGTAACAAAAAATATATTAAAGAAGTAACCAAACAGTTATATGTTAGTAACCAAAATATATTTTAATGGTAACCAAAAATCATAAGCTAATAGTAACAAAAAACATACTGAAGAAGTAACCAAACAATTATATGTTAGTAACCAAAATATATTTTAATGGTAACCAATACATAAACAACATATAGACCAAACACAGTTTAGTCAATCCATGTATACTAACCAAATACATGGTAACCAGAACAACACAAAATAGTACCCAAAATCCCAACTCAAGGGAACAAAATGGTATCCAAATCATAAACTAACAGTAACAAAAAACTTACTAAAGAAGTAACCGAACATTTATATGATAGTAACCAAAATATATTTTAATGGTAACCAATACATAAACAACATATACAACAAAAACCAGTAACCAAAATATAATGCAGAAGTAACCAAACAATTTTATGATAGTAACAATAACAAAATTTAAATTAGCACACCTTTAAAATTTTTTGGGTTGGAAATATCTTCTGGCTATGAACTTGAGCTTATGTCTTAACTACAGGAACATCAAAATCAGAATCTAACTGCACAAACCCAAATAAATTTTTTCAAGTCCTTAATAAATTCACTCTCTATTATTCTTTTCCTCTTTCCATCCTTTTTTCTTGTATCAATCATTCTATACAAAACATAAAAACAATACAAATCCAAACAATCAATACTCCATTCTGTTAGAAACATAGCGTATATATATGATCATATTGACAATTAATTAGTAGAATGAGAATTAACAGAAATTAGAAGCAGACCTTAAAGAGAGAAACCAGAATTCTTTCAGTTGGAGAGAGAGTTGGAGAGAGAAAGTCGCGTATTCGACTGTGTGATTTGTTGATTAACAAGTGCAGCAAAAGTAAATTAAAAAAATAATTAATATACGCCACCAATTTGTCTAACAAACTGTGATGAAGAAGAAGAAGAAGAAGAGAGAGAAATACGAGAACAAAAGTTATGGAGAAGGAGAAGAAGAAGAAGATTTTAGAGAGAGAAATATCACGCGTTTGAAATAAAAAACCACCAGATAATGATCCCCTAAATGAAGGAAACTGCCCATTAATATTAATCCCTTAATTTAAGGACTTTTAATTGTATTAGTATTGATAATAAAAATGATAAAATGTAGTATTTTTGTAATTATTTTATGAGTGTATGATTTTTGTAAATACTTTCATAAATGTACTAATATATGTAATTATTCCTTAAAATTACCCCCACGTGGCCCATCATACAATTTAGGCCCAAATAACCATGTCCCAATATTGCCCCCAGTCTTCGAACATTTAATTGAAGTGTATTTCAAACAAGGCCCAATGATTATTAATAAATGATGGCAAGCCAAACACCCTTGAAAAGCCACCTAGCCCATGATGCAGCAACCCCTCAACTCCCATCCACGTACCTCATCATTAGGCCGCATTAAGAGATTGTAATATACACACGGAGCAAGAATATAGAGCTCATTAATGATATCAGTAAATGCATAAAAAGGTTTACAAGTAAGCAAATCATATCGTCAGCTGTAACTAACTTTACCAAAGACATAATAACATTTTAGTTAAAAAGTAACATAGTTGTAACACACTATTAAAAATCTATAAATAATTTAAAGCCAGTAGAAAATCTTTGAGCAAACTATGTAGTTCAATTGTGAACCAACCTTTTTAGTTCATTTGAGAAACTAATCTCAGAGTGTAAGCAAAGAAAGTTTTAATTGTACCAACTAGAGAGCCAAGCATGCAAAATAAATCTCAACAACTGACTACAGAGTTCAACACACACAAGCATAGATATAATAATTGAACATTGATATCTATATATAAATCTATACGAATTTTTTTTATATACCAATTCCTTAGGCAAGACAATCATTACTATTAAAAACAACTTATAAACTTTGAATGTATGCAGATATGGAACAAAATAAAACATTAGTTACAAAGAGGTTACCACAGCACAACAAAAATTTTATATGACGAAGAGATACAAAGCCTTTCCATTACAGTTTTTAGTTAGGAGTGAGCAAAAAACGGATAAAACTGAACTATCGAACCGAACCGAATTTTTTTAACCGAATTATTTCGGTTTTTCGGTTTTTTTCCTTATTTCGGTTATATCCGAATTATTATTCATTATTCGGTTTCGGTTTCGGTTTTAAAAAACAGATAATTCGGAAACCCGAATATCCGAATTTTAATATTTAAAAAATAATACTTTTATACCCGAATAATACTTTCACTTAATCTTCAGTTGTTGCCCTAGCAGTAGCCGAGACTCTCTAGTATTATCTAATACTATCTAGTACTCCAGTACTCCTATCTACGAGTATAATAATATCTAATACTATCTAGTACTCCTATCTACGAGTATTCAGTAAATCAGTAGCAACCGATCTCCCAATGGCCTGGTTCCGTCTATGGCCTGGAGTCCCAAATCGGCAAATCGAAAACTCCTCTATGACAATCAGTAGCAGCCATCATCTCCGGCCATTCCGATGGACACCCGCCGCCTTTCCCCGCCGAAAACTCCTCTATGGCCTTCATCTCCGATCACCGTGTTGGCGGCATTCCTCAAGCCTCGTTGATCGATCAAAGCCTGAACCCTAGCTTTCTTTTTGGACTTAGAGAGGCTGCGTGGAAGCCGGAATTCCGTCGAGAACACGATCGGCAAGAGCGTCGATCGCCGAGAACCCTCGCCGTTTGGTGTCACCGTTCCTTTCAAGCTTTCTTTTGCAATACGATCGGCAAGAGCGTCGATCAACGTGGACTTGCCGGAGCCGCTGGCTCCGAGAACGGCCATATTTTTGCCTTCTCTGGCTTCGCCGGATATGCTATTTAACAATACTTTGGTGTTAGGTAATATGTCTTGGGCGGTATCTGGAGGTGATAATAATAGTAACCTATTTAACAGTTAATTTGTTGGAGTTAACAGGTAATTTATGTTGGATTTTGGTTCGGTTTTTACCTGTATACCCGAAATTATTATTCGGTAGTTCGGTATTCGGTATTTCGGTTATTTTCAAATTTTGGGTAGAAGTTCGGATAGCAGAAATACCAATAATTCGGTTTTCGGTTATAACCGAATAGCTTATTCGGTTCGGTTATAACCGATTGATCACCCCTAGTTTCAGTATGCACAGAATCACTCATACAACAATATAGTGCTATATATATATATTGTCGGGTCATGATATTTTCCCTCTTTGGGCCGGGTAAGTTGGGCTAACTTATTTAATTAATCTATTGGACCATCACTATTGAACCTTGAAAGTCATTGGACCTAGTCACCATATTACTTCTATTTTAACCCTATAAAATCGGGCCGGTTCATTGGACTAACCCATTGGATCATTTAAATATCTATTATTTTGACTTGTAATGATGAAAAAGCATGACAGTTGACTAAGACACCTGCCAAGCATTAATGTGGATGATATTATAGCCGGTCGGCGGCATAAACAGTGACCAAAGGTAGTGAGTAGGCTGCAGGCAAGCGGAAATACCCATCAGATCATGGGGGCTGTGTCAGAGGTAGTGGGTGGCACGGTAATCCAGGAAAGAGAGTATAACCTATCAACCAAGTCTTCACAACCAGGTACGTTCACGTTAACAATTCACATACACATACACACAACTGAGAATTATTATCCCTCTCAATACACTAGACATTACATCCTCCATTGTTAACCTTGTGAACACGTATACTGACTCTCACGCCTGAGCTATCCCCCGACGGTCCAGCTGTCAAGCTTTTGGTGTCTTATCGTGTTTACTGTGCAGGATCAGGGCGTCTTACGTGATTGGGACGTTGGAGTAGATCTTGGCGTTAACATTGGCGTTAGAAGGAGGGCTGAGTTCTAGTGTCATTGAAATTTTCAATCACAATCATTTAATCTACTTCGGAAGATGGTGAGGAGTAGAGATGGTACGCCAGAAGGGCAGGCAATGGCAGTTAGCTCGTCACTGCCTTGTGTTTCAGTAAAGGATCGTCTGGGTCCTTCTAAAAGTGCCCACGAGAGCACGGCCTCTAAGCATAATTCGGGTGATCTCCGTCCGAAGATCCATGGTGGAGCCAGATGGAGGTTGGTCTTTGATGCGGACAAGGGGCACGATCGTGGTCAGGGGCGAGCAGAGGGCTCGCCGGCTAAAACTCATCGTCGTAGTGGTCAGGAAGACAGACCTGCCAAGTTAGCAAGGATGGCAGATGAAGCAGATAAAGCCTTGGAGGTTCTATTAAAGCAGAGGGAAGACATAGCCGAGCAGATGCTTCGGGTGGAGGAATTAAGGGACGAAGCATCTAGCCATGTTCAGTCCGAAAGACGGAGTAAGCATAAGGAGGTGCATCGGCGAGAGGGGAAGGAGCCGGAGCATTCCATACATGTGTCTAGGGATCGCTTTCATGGTAGAAGGAGATCGAGGAGCAGAACTCCCGTGGCCTCAAAGAAGGCACTGGCGGTCGTTGGTTCTCAACATCGATACGACGACAGGTGAAGGAGTAGGTCGAGGGAGGTTGTGCCAAAAACCAGAAGAAGAGAGAATCAGCGTGACTATTCTCATCATGAGGATAGAGTTGTGCGCTGGAGTAGATCCAGGATCCCAACAAAGGCAGTGGGGTCGGCAGGAGGGGGTTGATCCACTCATAGACAGAATGTCATTCAGGAGAAAGAGGTCTCCTTGCAATCCGAAGGTGTTGATTTCTTGGTGAAGGGGCTGAAAGAGCTCCGGAAGCAGTTGGCTGAAGTTCAGCGAGAGAAGGACACGTCGGGAAAAAAGGCGTCACCTTTTTCCTCAGATATTCTCAAGGAGAAGGTAGATATCACCAAGAAGTTGCCTCGCATGGAGAGTTACGATGGGTCCGGGGATCCTTACAACCATAGCTAGGCGTTCGTCCGGCTGATGGACTATTACGATTTCACTGATGCTGCCAAGTGCCACACATTTGTCATGACGCTGAGGAAAGATGCGAGGCAATGGATGGGGACCTTACCATCAGATTCAATCTCCTCCTGGACCGAGCTTTGTGATAAGTTCCATGCCCGTTTTGGGAGAAACCGAAGGAGGGGGAAGCCCACTGGTTCATTAGCACAGGTCCAACAGTTCACCAACGAGTCCTTGGGTCAATATATGAAGAGGTTCAGAGAAGCAGTTGGTCAGGTGTCCGACCTCAACGATCTGCAGGCCGTAGGTTTGTTTCAGAACGGGCTAGACCTAGTAAAGTCTGAAAAGTTGGTGAAGAAGTTGATGTTCCACCATCCGAATAGCCTGGCAGAAGCCTTTGATAAGGCAGAAGGTTATATTGTTGTGGAGGAGGCTATGAATAGTTTGAAGCGACCATCTTCGGATCAATTAAAGGAGGTAGATGCTCCTAAGGCAGATGTCGATCAGAGAAAGGGGGGAGGATATAACGATCGACCAGAGGGCAGCTCGAAGAAGTTCAATAACTCATGGAGACAGGGGAGTAGCCGTCCACCTGCATCCTCCTCGAAGGTGAATAAGGTTTACACCAAGCTGAACACGGATAGGTCGGTGATTTTGGACCAGATCAAGAATCAGCCATTCTATGAGCCGCCTCGTGACCACATCAAGCCAGGGCAGGGCAATACCCGAAAATATTGTGGCTACCATCAAGCCGCTAGTCACGATATTAATGAATGTTGCAATTTGAAAGATTTCGTAGAGAGGAAGATTCAAAACGGCTTGCTAGTTCAGTACGTGGCCGGGAAGGACCAAAAA
Organism: Panax japonicus; assembly: GCA_020205505.1. Classification (NCBI taxonomy): domain Eukaryota; kingdom Viridiplantae; phylum Streptophyta; class Magnoliopsida; order Apiales; family Araliaceae; genus Panax; species Panax japonicus. Next base: position 50,498 of record JAINUV010000843.1, read on the forward strand.
GGTCAACAAAATATCGATCGTACTATTCAGACGGTCCAAATGGTGCCACCCGTTCATAATGCTCCAATACCATCGCCGAGGCACGTCATTGATGTAATAATAGGCGGGACAGCAGGAAAGTTGGTAGGGAAGAAAAGGAGAGGATATTTGGATTCGGTCATGTCCGTGGCGGGTGTTCCCCCGAAGACCGACATACCATTTCTCGGAACTATTTTTTCTTTCACCGATGCGGATTATCCCTCGGAACCTATCGAGCCGCATGAGGGAGCGTTGGTGATCACAGCACAGGTGGGTTCGGTAGATGTGAAACGCATGATGATAGACAACGGGTCTTCTATAGACATTTTATATGCCCATGCTTATCAGAGGATGAACCTATATGGCTATCTGATGGATGTTTCCTTTTTCGAGATAGGAGGGGGACAGACCTAGCCAGTTCATCATCATGCACTTGGATTTCAGTTGGGACTATTGGGGGAATGTTAGCCGAAGACGATGGAACTCGGAGGTCATCGACAGTCAAAGGGGTAATCTTTGTCCTTATCTTCTTTGCACGGAGAACCTTCGCCTTCGCCCAATCGTGGAGAGGTATATCAAGAAGGCTTCTCTTAATCGGGACAAATTCGGAAGGTGCAGAGCTGAGGTTGGATGAGGGGGTTGCTTGTGGAATTGTTTCAGGAATTGTTTCCGGATCACTTTCAAAATTTGTTTCCGGTTGGGTGGATTTGGATTTCTTGGCGGACCTCTTCCTTCACCGAGGTCTAAGAGATTCTTCTGGAGCGACGGGTTCATCAGTTTGGGGTTCGTTATTCCTAGGAGAAACATTGGGGAGATCAGCTCGGGAAGACTCTTCGGTCGGAGGCTCTTCACTCGCATCCGTAATCTTCCCTACCAAAAAGTCTTCCAATTCTTTTACTTCCGAAGGAGTTGGTTTGGTTAGAGACACTGCAAATAACCATGTATCAGAACCCATATCACTTAAATATCTCATAAAACTGTGTTACAAAGTTGTTCAAAACTTACATTTATGGTCATATAGCCAGGCTTTCTTAGTCAGAAGTGCGAAGCTCCATTCCTTCGGAGGAATCTTCTTCAAAAAATCTACCATTTCCTTTACACGCTCTTCGGGGATATCTCCAAAATCAGTAGAGATCCGATCAGAGAGATAGTCCAATCAGGAAGAGAAGAGATTTCGGGTCCTGTAACAGAAAACTATTTTTTGTGCCAACCCTTATTGCTTGAAGGGGTGTCCATCAGGGGTCTCTTCTCAAATCTGGCGTTGGGTCGAGGAGTCTGTTTGCTCAACATTTTGAAACCTCGTTCTCGGGATCTACCGGCTGAGAAGAGGGTGAAGAAAATGTCGACAGAGGGAGGAATCCCTAATTCGTGGCAGAAGGCAATGAATGCCAAAATGTGGATGTAGGAATTAGGCACCAGCTGGGCGAAACCCACTCCTATGAATCCTAGGAGGGTAACGACAAAGGCATGGAGGGGTAGATGAATCCCCTTTTCAATAAAAGTAACTGGCATAGCGACCCAACCATCCGGTCGATGATACATGCGTTCCTCAGGAGTCGGAGCCCTTATAGCATACATATCCGAAATCTGATAGCGAGTCCGGAGGATACGTATCTCAGATTCTGTAACAGTGGAGGGGGTATTGGCATGGGGAAACTGTTCCCCATCCTTGAAGAAGTCGGAATGAGGCAGAGAAGGGATCAGGGGCAGATTCTTCCCCATCGTTGCTGTGGATTGGGGATTTAAACTCGAACCCTCTTGGTTAGGGTTTGGATTGGGGAAAACGGTGCGAACGGGAGTCACACGGAGGGGAGAGTTTTGGTTAGAGTTCACAGTCACCATTATTGAGATTTCGTAAAACAGAGAAGGAAGTTCTGGGAAGTAGAAGAAAGCTCAAAGGTTCAAAGTTCAAATTGGCAGGTAAAACCGTCAAAATTGGTAAAGTTTATCTTTTATACTGACGGTTGCACGAGTTACGAAGGCGACCCATTAAATATTAGTAATGATGAGAATTCGAATGGGAAACGTCCAGATCAATTCTTAGACATTTTATCAGATTGGGCTTTTCGGTCGGATTTCCGATTTTTAGACCGTCTTGTTCAAGTTCAATTCTCTATTGACTGGGCCTTTTACTCTGGACATTCAGCCATTCCCTATCTCATCTCATGGACCAAATTGGGTATGTCTCAATTACTTCCTGTTATGGGCCTTTAGTAAATTCTAATATCATGGACCATTTATAGTTTTCTATTAAATATTCTGTTCAACAAAAAACTAGGGGGCAATGTTGGGTCATGATATTTCCCCTCTTTGGGCCGGGTAAGTTGGGCTCACTTTTTTAATTAATCTATTGGACCATCACTATTGAACCTTGAAAGTCATTGGACCTAGTCACCATATTACTTCTATTTTAACCCTATAAAACCGGGCCGGTTCATTGGACTAACCCATTGGATCATTTAAATATCTATTATTTTGACTTGTAATGATGAAAAAGCATGACAGTTGACTAAGACACCTGCCAAGCATTAATGTGGATGATATTATAGCCGGTCGGCGGCATAAACAGTGACCAAAGGTAGTGAGTAGGCTGCAGGCAGGCGGAAATACCCATCAGATCATGGGGGCTGTGTCAGAGGTAGTGGGTGGCACGGTAAACCAAGCAAGAGAGTATAACCTATCAACCAAGTCTTCACAACCAGGTACGTTCACGTTAACAATTCACATACACATACACACAACTGAGAATTATTATCCCTCTCAATACACTAGACATTACATCCTCCATTGTTAACCTTGTGAACACGTATACTGACTCTCACGCCTGAGCTATCCCTCGACGGTCCAGCCGTCAAGCTTTTGGTGTCTTATCGTGTTTACTGTGCAGGATCAGGGCGTCTTACGTGATTGGGACGTTGGAGTAGATCTTGCCGTTAACATATATATATATATATATATATATATATATATATATATATATATATATATATATATTCTCTAGGTATTGTCGACGTCGGAAAAAATTTCCTTCTTTGGAATTGCTCTTTAAATGATTTCTTACTCTTTACGTTTTCTATGTGGTTCGAATTTGGTTTGAAAAGGTGAAATTTAACAAAAGAGTCCGACATAAAATGTCGACGATTTGAAAATATTGATTTTTACAGAGTCGGTAGTTGGTAGAAATGAAATGGTTGAATCAACTCAACCGACTTTATGAAAAGTTTTGCAAAAGGCCCAATTATTGAACTATGTTTAACATACCTTGGAAAACGAGATTCATAGAGTTCGAGGACTTGATTAAGGAGTTAGACACCCCCCGACTTCCGTGAAAACACGGTTATCGCATCTTTTCAATTTCCTAATTATTTAAAATGTGTGTGTATGTGTGTTGCAGTTAATTGGGCCTAAGTGCTTTATTTAGAAGTAGCGTTATGCCTCTTTTTCACCTATATACAAAGGGTTTGACTTGTATAAAACTTTAATTTTAATACAAGTTGTAAGATCCCCAACTTTTATGAATAAAGAATAATTTTCTTGAAATATATTTTTGAATATTATGGTGTGGATTTGATATAATGTTATAGTTGTGGGTAATATTTACAAATTTTGCAAAGTAAGCAAGTGGTTATATAATATTTGATTGGTCGGAAATATTCGTTTTAACAGGGAATATTCGTATGACAACACAATCATTGGTGGACCCCACAACGGAAGTATTGCCGTAGTTAGAAAACGACAAAATTATCTTTTTATAAAAATAACGGCGAAAGTGTTACCATTAAAATTGTTGAACTACCCGGTAGTAAAAGTACAGTAATACGCGTGGTTACATAGTAGTACACAGTATTGATTATTGATGCTTACGTGAGAAGTCACTTAGTTATATTCAATTATTGCTACAGTAATTGCTGCATCATATTTCTCATATTATTGATTCAATTATTGTCACAGTATCATCTGCATAATATTTTATATTATTAAATTAATAATTGAGACGACAAAGTTATTTATATTATTATTTGCAATATTGACATTGTCTAGAAGTTCTGTCAAGGAGAGGTTTGGTCACCTAATTGCGCGCCAATAAGGAGAAATCCTTATCGAAAAGATCCATCTTTCCTGGGAACGACCTGGTTGTTAAATATCGTGAGTTATAATATTAATGATGAATAAGTTCGTGTTGATTAAAGATGAAATTGATAGTTCCATTGTGTGGGAATTATTAGTGTTAGTAGAAATCGACATCTATTTCGATAATAATGGATGTCTGGAGGTTATATTGATCAATCAGGTAATTAATCGGATAAATGAGCAATTAATTGCTATTAATTCACATGCTTATAACTATGTGTTCACATGTGTGTACTATTGATTCACATGATTTACTATTAGGGGAATTGGTGCAAGATTGATAATACTTGCATAACTAAATTAAAAATGGAGGTATAGATGAAGGTACTATACTGTAATTAATTTTTTCACATGATTATACTATTAAGTCATATGAATGAACTATTAATTCACAATATTTACTATTAGGGGAGGTGGTGCAAGTTTGATAATACTTGCAGGACTAAATTAAAAATGAAGAAAGAAAGGAAGGTATTATACTATAATATTTCTAGCCCCAAAACGTGCAATTAACGAAACTATATTTTCTTATAAATAGAAGCTCATTCTTCTTTTATTCTCACCAATTCACTAAGTGTTACAAGAGCAATTATTATAGAGAGAAATTATAGAGAGAAAGAAGAAGAGAAGTCTGCTACCTCACTATTCCAGTATCCAGTTTCTTCTAAGGTAAGGGGTATTATTTCTTTCGTATTCATGAATAGAGTTATTTTCTTTCAATACTCGTAAGGGTTGTTATTCCATTCTTTATTATTCTGTTGGAATAACCTGTCTGTGCGGTCTATCGCATGCCTGGTGAATTCTTCTGTTATTTTATTTTTTATTATTCTGTTGGAATAACCTATCTACGCGGGCTACCGCATGCATGGTGAATTCTTCTGTTATTCCATTCTTTATTATTCTGTTGGAATAACATGTCTATATGGACTACCGCATGCATGGTGAATGATCCTTCGTATTCATTCATTATTAAATTGTGGAAATGATATGTCTACGTGGATTACCGCATGGCGGGCAAAAATCCATTTGCAGTTTCACATATTCTATTATACTCAGTTGGTTAAAAATTTGGCTTCTATACTCCATGAAATTAGTAGAATATCCTAGATATTTGCGCTTCATCCAGTATCTTTTTATGGAAATATTCTTCTGAGCATTCTTGAATTTTACTCCACAAAGCAGTATCATGTTGACAATTTAGACGTTATTGATTTATGGATAAATTAAATTATAAATCTTTAAATTTATCTTGAACTTGTTTTATTGAATTATTATGTCATTGTCATCATCCTCATGCTTATATTGTGATGAAAGTCATCTTTGGCTTACGTGCATAGATGGACTTGGTATGATTATGACCAGGGATTATTCGGTATAATCATGATCGTAATGTGATGAATGATGTGGTGAAAGTCCTCATTGGCCTGTAGTTCATTGATGGAAAATTGTTGGTATGATTATGACCAGGGATTATTCAGTATAATCATGACCGTTGATGATTACATGAATATCCTTGGCCGTGATGCAGGGATGATTCGATTTTATTTATTAAGCTGAGTCTCAGCGATAAAGTTGATGAAAAACTTTTTAAATCATAGAATATAGTAGATTTTATGCTCTACTTGACTCTTCTAATGGATTGCTTATTCTGCTGCAGTTAAACTTGATGTTTGTTATGTTTTATCAGTTTAACACTGTTAAAGGCTAACGATAAATTATTCTGCATTACCTTATTCATAATATTTCTTACTGGGCTAGTTGAGCTCACCCATTTCTTTCACTGTTCTCTTCAGAAAATGAGAATATAGATGGGACGAGTCGGGGAACGGATTGATGGTCCAGATGGTTGTTTTAGTAGTCCTCACTATTCTATAAAATAGTGTGACAATAAATGTAATGAAGACTCCATTGAGTGTGTATATTGTCTAGATGACAATATTCTTATTAAAAACTCTTAGATTATGTTTTGTCGTATTTTACACGACTGTTGTATAATTAAATTGTATTTAAATTTTGTACCATGTATTTGGCGACTCAAGATGGGTGATGTATACCTATTTTGGGGGCGTCACACAAGGCATATAAGATTATGTTTTGAAAATAGATTTTCAAACCCTTATGCTCACATAATAATTGAGGCCTTTGATACTTCCATTTTATTCTGTATTCGACTTGTTTTGATTTTATTCTCGAGATGCGAAGCATCTTCGACAAAATAATATACATATAAGTGTCGGGCTCCTTATGGGCATGAAAGCCATCAAAGGATGTTCGGGCACCACGCATGATTTGCAAGCTAGCACTACAACTGAAAAATGGCTATCATGGGAACCAGATCTAGATCCGTTAGCTTGATCTTAGATCCCGGGGCTCCTAGGCTCACATAATATCATATGAATAGTCTGCATAACAAAGATAATGAAATAAAACAAACAATTAATCTAAACGTCGCAAAAGAAAGGATTCATCAGTTAAATCTTTGCATGCGCGTAGCCAAAGCTTCCCGTTCCCTCTAGATACAGCTCAAGGGTCACGTGGTTGCTTACTTTTTACAAAACTAGAAAGAAAACTAGATTTAAATAAATCTTAGCCATTCTAGCTTAACGGTTCCAGTTTTACAACCTTTGAACCGGTTAAAAGTTAGATATTGCTAGATTTAGATAAATCTAGTCCACAGATTTAAATATTACAGATTGACATTGAATGAAGAGTTAAAACTGATATTTAATCATAGTAAACGATACATACACACACACACACACATATATATATATGAAAAGTAGTATGCATACAAGTCAATCATGTATGATGATAAAGCATATACTTTGTAATCAATCTTATTTATTTATTAATAAAAGAATTATTTATTAAAGGCATTTATTATCAACATGGTGTTGTTTTAATAATATGTGATAAACCCATAGTTTTAAGCAATGGTTTTAGAATAATGATGAGATCATGCTGATGAGATCTAAATTCTTAGATAGCTTAAAACTAAAATGTTCCCAATCAATGGATTACTAAAAAGGGGATTAGTGAATCCAGATAGATTGTTACGTACGTTGCTTTCTCATTGGATGAGGATGATTGTTCTCATGATCATTTGTGTGGAGACACTAAAGCAAGTATGTAGGTGCTTATTAGAGAATAAGTTCACTGAAAGTGACTCGCTAAGTAATACCTAATGGAGTTTTACTTGCATGTCAATAGGAATTCCTGTAGTGATAGTAGTACAAATGATCCTTAGACTTGAGATCATCATAGTATCTTATATATAATGAATTACACTTTGACTTATTCCTTAAGACTCTTAGAGTATATCAAAGTGTATGTTTGGGTGTAATGAGTTATGTATGGAGATAATGAATGATCAATAAATAATCTACCACTTCTAGTAAAAGAAGAGAAATGTCTTATGTGATTCGATAAATGACAACCTAGGAATCCTTGGCCAAGGTGGAATAAAATTAGAAAGTAGTTTCTAATTTGCGTTCATTAGGAGTTGTGCATTTAGGAATCGAAATACATATAATTAAATAAAATTAGACTTGACAGTAATTCCATGTCTTATATTTAATTGGGACATTGTATGGTGGAAGGATGAAATTGTACGGTAACTATTAACTCAAAGGTTCTTTTATGATTAATGTTGAAATCTATATTATCTGGAAAGTCGTTGATCGCTAGGGAGGCTTATCCCTATTGTAGAATAAATATTATTTATTTATATAAATTAATCGTTTAATTTATTTATTTAAATAAGATTAGAATTGTTCTAATTAATTTATTCACAACTGGTTTAATATGGAGAACCTTAAGGGTCACACCATAAAAGGAAGAATAATTATTTAAGAAGTTAATGACATAATAATAATATGTTAAGTATATTTAATTTAATCTATGGTGATAGAATAAATTAAATACCTTAATATTTATTATTTAATATTTTAGAAATATTAAATATAAACTAATAAGATGAGTCTTATTAATATTATTACAATTATTATCATTTTAATTTCTAAAAGAGTTTAGGAATTAATTTAATATAAGTACTCTCATTTATTCCTAATAGGATTAGGAGGGAAAATTAGTTAAAAAGTTTAATTAATTATCCCTAATAAGATTAGGGAGCCCATTTAATTAAAAGAGTTTAATTAAATAAATAATACCTTATTTTAGTTAAATTTGGTTTCCTGATATCTTTATAAGAGGAGTCTTATATCAGATATCACATATACATAATTTCAATAGTTGGAGAGTACGCCCCTTTTTTCTATTGAGATAGGAAAAACTAGGGTTTGAGCCAATACACCATTCTTCTTGAAAATAATTCTTCCTTGGTGGATCACCTTTAGAGGCCATACACTTGGGTTGCTAACATTGATAAAAGGAATGAATCTACCCAGAGATTCAAGGAGATCGCGTAGAAGTAGAAGGTGAACTCGTACCTGTGTAAGCTCGTATCTACAAGGGTATGATTCCATAACTTCTTGTTCTTCGTTTTAATTAATAATATGCATAAAGGATGATCCGGGTAATTGGTTTGTGAAAAATTTTAAAATCTGATTTTACTTTGCTTCCGCTAATTTTGCAATTTGATTGCTACTTTGATTTTCACAAAACCTAACAATGGTATCAAGAACCAAACTTTATGCAAATTATTAATTATTATCATTCCATATATATATATATATATATATATATATATATATATATATATATATATATATATATATATATATATATATATATATATATATATACGGGAAGTTTCAAGAGCATAATTCTTAAATAGCATAATGCCTTAAATAGCATAATTTTATCAAAATGACGTAGTTTTGTAAACACGCGGTGACATTTTTGTAAATACCATGCCACCGCGTATTTACAAAAATGCCACTGCGTGTTTACAAAACTACGTCGTTTTGATAAAATTATGCTATTTAAGGCATTATGCTATTTAAGAATTATGCTCTTGAAGCTTTCCGTATATATATATATATATATATATATATATATATATATATATATATATATATATATATATATATATATATGGGTGTTAACGCCAAGTTTCGTCTGCGCGTCCAATCATAGAATCCACGCGCTGAAACCTGCACAATAACAGATCACATAGAAGCTTGACGGCCATGCCACCGGGGGATAGCTCTGGTGTGAGAATAAGTACATGCCGTTCACAATGTTTAATAATTGAGGCTAAATGTTTAGTGCTCAAGAGTAGGTATTACATGTTAATTATAGTTAAGCCTTGTATTTATAGCCATTCTCATCTCCCAAAAGCCCCTCTTCGAGTCGGAATAAGACTCCTAAATATGGTAGTTACCTATATTTGGGTCCAGCAGAATCTCCTTAAAAGGTGCAAACAGATTCCCTTTCCAATACTACCTTTGGAGGTTCCTTATCAAGACATGGTTAGGGTTAGGACCCTTAACCTCATAATCCCCATATCCTGCATGTGGGCTGTCCTACTGAACAAACCCAACCCATCAAGAATCATAAGCATCGGTCTGGGCCTCGGTCCAAAGGACGCGAAGACCCGACCCTGACCTCCATTATCACAATCGGATCTCGACCTATTGGGCTCGGGTATCCGAACCTGAACGTCCTCGACCTCCTATATGCCTTCGGCCATATCGGCCCAACCTCATCGATTCCAGCCTAGGCCCACAGACAACATGGTGGTCAGTAAAACACTCCCGAACATTGCCCCCCAGTCTCTTGTTATAAGATATTTATGACATGAAACATGAAATGACACGAATGTAAATATTCACGTCCTGTAATGATGAGCCGTCTGGGAAACCCAAACGGTTTCTCTTCGATTCATGAGCCGATACACGTTTTTCTAAGGCTGGGCTCCACCTGCCATAAATAGCCGTCCTAAAAAACCGTGCTAGACGTGCTATATAAGTCCCTTAACACCCATCACTGTCACTTTTTCGAGCTTTTATCCATTTCAAATTCTCACCAAATTCTTTTGGCAAGGACGATTTTTGATTTTCATCATCCTACTAGTTTCCAAGCTTCATCCTTGTCTGTTTCCTTCTAAAAACTCACAGATGTGCCTCATTCCCTTCCAAAACATCCCAAATGGCTGATTTTGTCACTCCAACTCCGGCCGGTGAATCAAATCCCCCCTCCGTCACCTTCTGATTCCTGTCGACCTACCAGTGGCTCACACCGATAGCCCTTCTTCTTCGATACTCCCTACCCTTATCAGTGCCGAGACCAAAATTCGCAACGTCTACCACTCCGAAATAGAGTTTTCTCATGTCAATACCTCATCTTCCATTACGCCTACTCAAATCTCCGATATCCGAACCCTCTTCAACATTCCCCAAGAATACAATTCGGGCTCCAAAACCCGATGAGAAAATGTTTTGGAGGCCGGAAGGCGAATGGGTGGCTGTTCCCCTATATCTTCTGAAATATGGGGTTTGATTTCCACTTCACGAGTTCATCTCTTCCTTCCTTTATTTTGCGGGCATCGGGTTCGCACAACTCATGCCCAACTGGTACATCCACCTTTTTGCCTTCATTACTTTATGCCAGGAGCTCGGGATCACGCCTGGCCTCGACTTCTTCTTCTCCATTTTCACTGTCACCGCTTTGAAAGAGCCTGGTTTGAAGCAGATGAATAAAAGACCTACCTGAACCGCTCCTATTAAGACCCCTTCAAGTAACAAGGGTTGGCATAACAAATGGTTCTTCGCCAAAGGAACCGACCTCCAGCTCCTTCCTCGATGGGCCCATCCTACAGATTCCATAGCCAAGGTGTCCAAGTTCCCGAAGGATCGGGCCAGCGCTTTCAAGGCCTTCCATAAGAAATGGAGTAAGACTGAATGATCACTGCCGGTTTTGTCCGATGAAACTTGGTTGTATACGCACGGATGTAAGTATCTTTCTCCAAACTCCTTTATACTTCCTCTGACTGCCGAACCCCTGGATGTGTTCCCTGAACCTTCCAACTCATTGTTGTTTTTGCAGTGAAAATTTTCAAGCCTGATGGTGCTGATGAAACTTTAACTCCTTTTCCTGTTGAGATCGAGTCCATCAGTCTGCCCATCACCGATGAGACGCCCGAGGAGGATGCCATTCTCCTGACCGAACTCTCCGTCGGTTCCTCTTCGGGTCCTACTAACTCAGTTTTTCGGGCTGAGGCTCCTGTCAAGTCGGTACTAAAGATGAATAAGGCCGATAAGATGGCTCTGCTAAAGAAGGCAAAGAAGCCTTCTGCCAAGGCCCCATCTAAGACCGTCACGTCAGTTCAGCCGAAGCCGACACCCCCACCCCCTACAATAATTACAGTGGTCGAGGATTCAGAAGACACAGAGGATCGACATCTCGAACCTCGACATAAGAAGCCTCGTCTATCCGAAGGCCCTGCCCCTGTTGATGTGGTCCCGATCCCTGAATCCACCCCTACCTCCAAGGCCAGTTCTTCCCAAGGGTCGCCAACTACCTGTTGGCCGAAGAGTCCTGCGGACATATTCCCCTTCAACCTTTTCGACCACTTCAAGCTTTTGGGTGATGATGAACAGTTTGAGAATTACTCTTATGAGGAGTATCTGGTTACCTATATCAGAGCTCAAACTCAGGTATTCTCGATCAGCTTTAAATTTTTTCCTTTATCGTTATGTTGTGTTTTGCGTATCTGATGTGTCTTTTGTGTTTAGGCCAACGCCATCCTTGCTCGGGCTATCCCTTCTCTTTCCCGATCTACTAAGAAAGAAAATCAACTGAAACATGATGTATTGCTTCTCGAAGCTGAGTTGTGAGGTCATGATTCAGAACTGAAAAGGGAGAGGGACCTGGACGTCGATACCCGAAACAAGGTGACCAAGGCTGATCGTCGGATTGCCGAACTCGAAGAAAAATATTCTTTACTTCAACAAGAGTTCGTCGGTCTCGACGGTCATGCCAAGAAGCTTGTGCAGGACAAGGAGCTTCTGGCTGAGGATAACAAGGTCTTGGTGGGGAATCTTCACTCCATCGAAGACCAATTTAATACAATGCACGAAAAAATGAGAACGTTAATCCGGTCGAACAATGCATTGTTAGAGGAGAAGGTCATCATCAAGCAAGCGACCATCAAGGAATATGAAGAGTCGCCTGCCTTGACCGATACAATTATGGCCCAGTTTATTGAGGGGCTCAAAGCTTATTGAGAGAAGGCTCGGACGAAGGCGGTCAAGGCTGGGTTAGTTTCCTCGGTCCTTGACTCTTCCGATGAAGAATCCGAAGCCAAAACTGGTGATGATTTGCCTTAGTGTAGGTTTTTTGTACTTGTAATTTTTGCCTTTTTTAGTTTTGTAATTCGCTCGATCCGTTAGGTTGATGGTATATGTATCTGAAGCCTATCTGACCGGGAATTGTAAAACAGATTTGATATGAATGAAATAGTATAAGTTTCTTGGTCGTTATCTCGATTAGTTTTGCTTGTGACTTTTATCGAACAGTTAAGCCATTTTTGACTGTCTGATCCATTTATGCCCGAAGCTTACATGATCAGATTTATAACTTTATTGATCAAATATACTTGTGGCGTTTACCGACCAGTTAAGTTCTTTCAGTCTGTCTGATTGTTTTACACTCGAAGCTTATCTGATCGGATGTGTAACTTTGTCAGTCAGTTATACTTGTGACCTTTGCTGATCAGTTAGGTCCTTTCAGACTATTTGATCAGTTTATGCCGGAAGCATGTCTGGTTGGTAAAGCGGTGCGAATTTAAATGAAGTATAAGTATTTCTCGAAGAGAAGTTTTTATTTCATTGATAAATTGCATAGATTACATAAATAAAGGGAAGAATAGACATGCATTTACTGGTAATATTTTCTAAGCCTTCCAGCATGTCATGTATTCTTTACCTCAGATCCATCCATAGCTTGAAGCCAGTAAGTCCCTGGCTTCAGCACCTCCACTACCTCGTAAGGCCCCTCCCAGTTAGGCATTAGCTTACTTGTGTCCTGGGGGGTTGATGCCTCTGACTCCCGAAGCACCAAATCTCCTACCTCAAACCTCCTCAGCTTCACCTTCTGATTGTAGTGTCGGGTTGTTCTCTATTGATAAATAGCCAACCTCAACATGGCAGAGTCCTGGACTTCATCCAGTAGATCCAAATTTGTTTTCAGGCCTTCATCATTGTATAGTTCCTTGTACTGACTGACTCGAAGAGTGGGGGATCCGATCTCGACTGGTATGAGTGCATCAGTTTCGTATGCCAGTCAGAATGGAGAGTCTCCAGTTGTTGTCCTCGGAGTCATCCGATATGCCCAGAAAACACTGAGTAGTTCTTCAGGCCACCAACCCTTTAACTCATCCAACCTTCTTTTTATTCTGTTGAGTGAGGTTCGGTTGGTCACTTCTACTTGACTGTTCGATTGAGGGTGAGCAACTAAAGTCTTACGATGTTGAATTCCCAATTCTTTTAGAAAACTTTTGAACTTTGACCCCACAAACTGTCTGCCGTTATCAGAGACCACTGCCCTAGGAATGCCGAAACGGTAAACGACTCCTTCCTTTAGATATTTCAAGCATTCTTGTTCGGTGATCTTCTGTAGTGGTTTGACTTTGACCCATTTTGTCATGTAGTCAATAGCCACGATTACGAAGCTGACTTGCCCCTTGGCCTTCGGCAAAGGCCCTAAGATGTCGATTCCCCATACAACGAAGGGAATCGGGGATAGGACCGAGTAAAGCTCTTCGGAGGGGGGGTTGATTTGGGATACTGCTATTCAGCTGACACTTGGGACACCTTCTTTCGAATTCCTTGACCTCTATGTAGATAGTCAGCCAGTAATACCCCTGCCTCAAAATCTTGTGTGACAGTGACTTGGCCCCCATGTGATCTCCACAAATCCCTTCGTGTACCTCCCGAAGTGTATAGTTTACTTCTGACGGTGTTAAGCACTTGAGTAGTGGAGAACTGAAAGCCCTTCGATATAGATCTCCATCAATAAGTACAAAGTTTGAGCTTCGGTGCTTAATCTTCCTTGCTAGGATGCGATCCGAAGGCAACACCCCGTCGGCCAGGTAGAAGATGTATGGCATAAGCCAATAATACAGCAGATCAATACATAGTACCTCCTCTTTCGGAACACTTAGATGCTCCAATACTTCCAGATATACCGATCCACTGAAGGAGCTTGCTTCTGTCGTTGCCAGTCGAGCCAATGCATCTGCCACTGTGTTATCTGATCGATCCACTCCCTGACAGCTGATTGAACTGAAGTAGGCCAATTTACTCTTCGCCTCTGCTAAATACTTCGACATTCTTGCCCCCCAGGCTTCATACTCCCTCAATATATGTTTGATGACCAACTGTAAATCACTATAGATGACTAGATTTTGTACTTCTAGGCTTCGAGCCAACTTCAGCCGGGCTAGAATGGCCTCATACTCTGCTTCGTTGTTGGTTGATTTGAACTGGAACTGAATTGCTTGTTGGACTTTAAACCCTTCGGGACTCGTCAGTATGACCCCTGCGCCACTGACGTCTGAGGTTGATGAGCCATCAACATATAGTGTCCATGGAGTCCTCACGTGTTGTGTTTCGGTCATCGATCCCACATCTCGTTCTGAGAACGAACATTCCACTACGAAGTCGGCCAGTGCCTGCCCTTTGATTGCTGTTCGGGGTAGATACTCCAATGCAAACTGTGTTAGTTCCATTGCCCATGCTACCAGTCTTCCCGAAACCTCTGGTCGATGTAGGATTTTTTTCAACGGCTGATCCGTTTATACTACCACCACCCGGCCCTGGAAATAATGCCAAAGTTTTCTGCTTGCTATGATCAAAATATAGGCACATTTTTCCAGGTTCGGGTATCGAATTTCTGCATCTCAGAGCACGTGGCTGATGTAGTATACTGGGAATTGATTTCCCCCTTTCTCTCGAATAAATGCAGCCCCTACCGCCATCGAATTGCTGCCAGATACAGATACAAAGGTTCCGAAGGGATCGGTTTCATCAGCAGTGGTGCCGAAGATAAATACTGTTTGATCCCTTGGAACGCGTCTTCGTACTCCGAAGGCCACTGAAAGCTTTTCTCGTTCTTGGGTCCTTTCATGGTGTCAAAAATGGTAGGCATCTCTCTGCTGATTTGGAGATAAACCTTCGGAGGGCCGCAATCCGACCTGTCAATATCTGCACATCCTTATAAGACTTCGGGGATCTCATATCTAGGACCGCCTGAATCTTCTCTGGGTTTGTTTCGATTCCCCTTTTGCTGACCAAATACCCCAGGAATTTCCCCGATCCCAATCCAAACGTGCGCTTAGTTGGGTTCAGCCTCAGCTTGCGTCTTCTAACCGTCTCGAAACAGTTCTCTAGATCTTCAAGATGATCACAGACTGACATGCTTTTAACGATCATGTCTTCTATGTAGACCTCCATACTTCTCCCTAGTTGCTTTGTGAATACGAAGTTCATCATTCGCTAATAAGTTGCCCCGGCGTACAGTAGCCCGAAGGTCATTTTCCGATATGCATATATTGCCCGGTGCGTGATGAAACTCATCTTCGAGATATCTTCTTTGCTCATCAAAATCTGATGGTACCCTGAGAATGCGTCCATGAAGCTCAGCATACCATATCCCGAAGTGGAGTCTATCAACTGATCTATATTGGGCAAAGGGTAGAAATCCTTTGGACACGCCCTGTTCAGATCCGTGTAGTCGATGCATAGTCTCCACTTCTCGTTCTGCTTCTGGACCAAGACTACATTGGCCAACCACTCCGGGTAATCAATTTCAAAGATAAATTCGGCTTCCAGAAGTTTGGCAATCTCCTCATCAATGATTTTCTGTCTTTCTGGGGAAAAAATTCTTCGCTTTTGTATGACTGGTTTTTTGCTTGGGTCCACATATAATCTGTGTAGGGCCACTGATTTGCTTACCCCTGGCATATCACTCGGCTCCCATACAAAGATGTCGGCGTAAACTTGGAGCAATTCTATCAATCCTGTCCTGAACGGTTCTGTTAACCCCGACCCGATCTTGACCATTTTCGCTGAATTCCCTGGCACCAGTTTTATATCCTCGGTTTCTTCGGCTGGCAGAGCAAGTGGTTTTGTCCTACTTTCAGTGAATGACTTTATTTCGATGGCCATTGTCTGTTTTTATTTACTGACCCCGACCCTTGAGGAAATCAAGATGCTCCGGTAGCACCTTCGGGCAATATCTAAATCTCCTTTTACCTCCCCGATCCCGTTCGGTGTTGGAAACTTGATTTTAAAGTGGGGTATTGAAGTTACTACTTGCAAGGCTGTTAAGGTCGGTCTTCCGAGGATTGCGTTGTAGGCCGAGTCCACCTGGACAACGAAAAATCTGACCATTATCTCGACCTAAGTGGGTGCTGTGCCAAACTTAACAGGTAGTTCGATGGCGCCTGACACATACACCGGGTCTCTGCTAAAACCGTACAAGGGTCCTTCTCCTCCCAAATCCATCTTCTTCCCTTGCAGGTCAAGCCTTTGGTAGGCATGAGTATATAGGATGTCGACTGAGGACCCGTTGTCTATCATCATCCTCTTCATATCCATTATCCCGACCTGAGTCGTTATCACCAGTGCGCCGTCATGTGGCTTGATGAGGTATGTGGGGTAGTCCTCATCCGATAAGGAGAAAGACGTACCCGAATATGTCCGATCCTTTCTAGTAGTTGATCCCGTGACCGATAACATCGCCTCTAGATGCCCACTCCTTTTCATTCCAGTTACCCGCCCAATTGAGCCGCCTGATATCACATCAATTACGCCTCGGGCTGGTGGATTCTGTGGAGACTGGATAACCTGATCGTGATCCTTGCTTTCCTCTCTTAGTGCCACCGCGTTACCCCGATCAGCTACATACTGTATCAACTGTCCGTTTTGAACATTTTTCTCTATCATGTCCATCATGTGGGTGTATGCCTCTATCGAGTGCCCGGTACTCTGATGGTATTCACAAAACTTGTCTCGACCCCTCCCTCTGGTTTGGTTCACCTTTAGCAGGGCTCATAGAACGGTTTATTTTTTATCTCGTCCAAAATCTTCGCCCGATCCGTAGTGAGGGGGGTGTAAACTTTGTTGATATTACGATTAGGTAATGGAGGTCGGCTGCTTCCTGATCCTCCACTATAAGCTTTCTTACCCGAATTGTCCGACCTCCACTGGTTGTTATCTGAGCGCTGATAACTCGGTTTGTCCCGATCCTTTGATTTCTTGTAAGATTGAGAGTGTGGTTTGAAATTTCCCATAGCCTCCTCTATCACGATGAACCCTTCGGCCCTATGGAAGGCTTCGGTCAGATCTGCAGGTGGGCTAATTACCAAATCCTTCATCAGCTTCTTTGACATCCCGATATCCAGGCCCGTTGTGAAGAATCCCAAAGCTTGTGGGGAGTTCAACTCGGCTACTGATCTAATAGCCTCACGGAACCTTTTTACATACTGACCCAGGGTTTCATCTGATTTCTGTCTGACCTGCATTAGGGATGCTGTTATTTTTCCTCGTCTCCTGTTACTTTCGAACCGAGCATAGAACTTCTCCCGAAGGTCATTCCACGACCTGATCGATCTTGCTGCCAAAGTCCCCATCCATTCCTGGGCGCTCTTTTTCAAGGTTATGGCAAAGGGGGCATCTTCTTCTTTGGATCGGCTGTGACTTGGTTGATCTCTGGTGAGAAGGGCGATCCAAGGCATCCCGAGGAGGTCCCTATCGGACTCTTAGCTACTGTTAACGCCTAATTTTGTACGCCTGACGAAATCACCAAAACAGCAGGCCAAAATAGCGCCAACGTTTTATGGAGTAATTGTTGTGAAATCAAACTCACGAAATACACTCACATAAACATAAATAAAGAAATATAAAATATGAACACAAAAATTTACATGGAAACCCAATTGGGGAAAAACCACGGAGAGAGAGAGAGTAATCCACTATAATAATATTGGGAGTACAAGTTGTGTATTTGTGTTGTATCTCTTGTGCCCTTCCCCCTTCAACCCTAGCTTGTTGCTGTATTTATAGATATGAGTAGGAGTCCTTTTCAGAATCACCTTATAACTGCAATTAATGGCTAATAGATTTCTTCCCAAATTAAACCTCCTTATCCCACCAAATAAGGAAATACAATCTTACTTTAACAAGGACACTCTCACTACCCAAATAATCACACTCCAACATTGCCTCCCAGTCTCTTATTTACAAGGAATTGTAAATAACTTAAAATAAGAGAGTATACAAAAAGTCTCCTCTGGATTTATATCCTCGGGATTTATATCCTCGGGATGTATATTCGCGGGATTTTTATCCGTGGGATTTTTATCCGCTGAATTTATATCCGCTGAATTTATATCCTCTGAAATGATATCCTCTGGATTTTTATCCTCCAGATTTATGTCCTTTGAATTTCCTTCGGTCTGTAGTTGATGATGAAACCGAAGTCGCCTTTAAAGCACTTCAATGATATAAAAGCTTAAACTTTTATCTCTGCGCTGACTGAATTCGTTACTGGTGCGGTGATCAGCACCAATTTATCATCACCTGGACCAAAGTGTTAATGTTTAGATTTTATATGCATCATCTGAATACTACCACTACATGCATAATATAAGTGAGAGAATATGTAAAGTTGTATCAATAATCAATTACGTTCATGCTTCAATTACTATTGACATAATACATATATACACACGTACACGTATATATTTAATTTAATAAAAAAGAATCACTTATCTCCTTCAGTGAATCGATGATTTTAAATCGACACTAGAACAAGTGTCTTGGTTCCCACAGACGGCGCCAATGTTAACGCCTAATTTTGTACGCCTAACGAAATCACTCAAAAAGACAGGCCAAAATAACGCCAACAGTTGATGGAGTAATTGTTATGAAATCAAACTCACGAAATACACTCACATAAACATAAATAAAGAAATATAAAGTATGAACACAAGAATTTACGTGGAAACCCAATTGGGAAAAAACCACGGAGAGAGAGAGAGAGAGTAATCCACTATAATAATATTGAGAGTACAAGTTGTGTATTTGTGTTGTATCTCTTGTGCCCTTCCATATTGTCTTCTATTATGTTCCCCTTTCAACCCTAGCTTATTGCTGTATTTATAGATAGGAGTAGGAGTCCTTTTCAGAATCACCTTATAACTGCAATTAATGACTAATAGATTTCTTCCCATATTAAACCTCCTTATCCCACCAAATAAGAAAATACAATCTTAGTTTAATAATGATTCTCTCACTAGCCAAATAATCACACTCCAACATTTAAGGAGGTTAACCTTTGGCATGTCCTTTTGGGTGATTTCGTTAGGTGTACAAAATCAGGCGTTAACATTGGCGTCGTCTGTGGGAACTATGACACTTGTTCTAGTGTTGATTTAAAATCATCGATTCATCGAAGGAGATAAGTGATTCTTTTTTATTAAATTAAATATATACTTGTACGTGTGTATATATGTATTATGTCAATAGCAATTGAAGCATGATCATAATTGATTATTGATACAACTTTACATATTCTCTCACTTATATTATGCAGGTAGTGGTAGTATTCACATGATACATGTAAAATCTAAACATTAACACTTTGGTCCAGGTGATGATAAATTGGTGCTGAGTCACCGCACCAGTAACGAATTCAGCAAGTGCAAAGATAAAAGTTTAAGCTTTTCTATCATTGAAGTGCTTTAAAGGCGGCTTCGGTTTCATCATCAACCACAGACTGAAGGAAATTCAGAGGATATAAATTCGGATGATAAAAATCCAGAGGATATCAATTCAGAGGATATCAAAGACAACTCTCTCATCACACTAGCCCTGAATCACCCCTGCAAACCTGCCGGAAGAAAAATACATCATGAGCCAATTGCCTAGTACGGATACAGATATACAAAAGATATACAACTGATATACGAAAATAACTGAGACAAAATACTGAACAAAGCCTCAAGTGTAAATACGAACGAAAATATAATATCCAAAGATCTGAATGGAATATATCTGAATCAACGTAATGAATATATCTGAATCAATGTAATTGATGAAACCAATAAAAGAATAAAGAAATAACGAACTGAAGTAACTAACTCAATGACTTGAACTGAACAGAAACCAACAAAACTAATCTAATAAAATAATAGGCTGAAACAAATGGCTGGAGTTATTTTATACCGAATGAGCAGAAATACACATTGTCACACAGGTAAGTCAAAATAATGCCACATAGGCAAGTCACACATTGGACCGCGAATCCAAATGTATGCAAATCGGATAGGTGTGTTTGGCACAACATCACAAATTCGTAGAACAGAAAACTAGGGTTAACCCACGCCTCCCACAACAAAACACCAAATGGACCACTTCCACCGGAGCCCAAACGGAGATGCCGTGAATTAATCACACCGCCACGGAGAGTGTCATGCCTCTCGTGCCAAGACGACATGCCTGTAGTACCCCCACAGGTGGTTATAGCTCAGGTATACCCTACGGTATATTCTATCAAAAATACCATGTCACAACACATGCGATATAATACAAACAAAAGGGTTTTATATGTACATGTTGAACCAAATCAGATAATAGTCACAAGGTCTCAAAAAGAAGGTAGCAACATGTACCACTCTAGACTTATTAAAATAAATACTAAACATGATAACCTAATTCAAAGAGTACAAATACGAGTCCAATGTGTCAACTACAAAATGAAAGTAATATATGAATTTCACAGGAAATAATTATGTGAAATCATAACAGAATTCAAAACAAGGGAGAAGACGAACAAATCAAATTTAACAAGAGTCTCGCTGAACAAATCATGGAATATGTACAAATTTTAATAGAAGGAAAATAGTTTAAATTACTGAATACAACCAAAGTATCAATTATTAAATTTCTATTTAAGAATTTCAATAGGATTATAAGAAAATAAATGACGATATATCACGAGATACAAAGAATGCTACCACAATCAAAGGAGTGGAGTACGGAATCCGTACCTGAAATAAGCAACGTAATACCCAAAGTATTTTCCAAAAACTCATTTGGTCTCTTTTCGATCAATCAGGCCCAAAAAGACTAATGTGGAAACGAGATGTCAAAGTGATCAGGTGTGATGCAATATCGAAACAGGGGCAAAGGCATCGACGCATGCTCAGTTCAATTAATAATGGGCTTGTCCATGCAATCCAACATCAAATCCACATCTAGAACCCTCCCAGGATACCTCCTTAGGAGGTGCACCAGACGCCAAACTGTAAAAATAGACCGGCTTTGAACACAAGCATAATAAGAATCCATATAAAGTTTGCCCCAATAATTACAACACAAAATGCAGTAGAATTTTTAGCTTCCATCAAATGGGCTAATGTAATTCGTGACTTAGACCAGAGCACCAGGTCATGGTGTACCCATATTAGAATTCAGGACAGGTCTCGCCTTATTAACTAGATTGAGACCGTTTGTTTTGAGTTTGAAGGTTGATGTTGCTTCGTCCACACTCGAAATAAAAGCATGTTGGATCTTGGAAGCTTTTGTGTATCCAATTTGTTCGTCGGTCTTTAGAGGAAATATATGCCATGGTATTGGTTCTAAGTTATGACCTGCTATAGTTTTTGTCTGAAATACTAAGTTGTTGACCTGAAAAAGGATGAAAAAGATGAAGATAATGAGAGAGAAGGAGGCGAAGAGGAGGTACGTAGATGAATGGAGGGTAAAATTAGGATACTGAGTGAGTTTTAGGTTTTACTTGTTAATTCTCCTAATTATAAAATTTAATATTACCCACATAAATTAGATCCATTAAATTTTAAGGCCCAATTTTATTAAATTAATTTATTCAACACTTATTTACACATCAGCCATCAAAATTTGACCCAATAAATAACAAAGTCCAATTAACATGTTTTAAAAATTAATTTTTTTTCCTGGGTATTACATTACCTACCCCTTAAAAAGGATTCCGTCCCCGGAATCAAAAGAATGGAACGCACCAAATTTTTCAAAGAGATGCGGATACTCCGCTCGAATAGACCCCTCTATCTCCCAAGTAGCTTCTCGCTCCGAAATTTTTTACCACAAGACTTAACAAAAGGAATTATCTTTCTCAATTTTAATTTAATCAGTTGTTTAATTATCTACTAAACGAATTTAATTTTTCAAACAAAACAAAGAAGAAAAGAGGGAAACAAAATCATTTACCTTTTTCAATTTAAACACAACTGTATAAGATAAAATCAATTAATATTTAATTATTAATAAAAAAATATGGGTTATTATATTTTTCACCCCTTAAAAATAATTCCGTCCTCGAAATTCAAAAAAGATAAAAAAATTAATTTAGTTACGACGTAGCGCCACCATTTGTAACGATCAACGCGGGTAAGTCAGTCCACACAATTGTCCACATACTCGTAAAAGATTCGTCAGCTACCGTGTCAAGCTTTGGTAAGGTTCTTCGCGTTAAATCACATGATCCACTGTTGGTGCGGCCCTTGTCAATTTTCTTGATTTTCGTTCTTGTAAACGTACGTACTTTTCGAAAAATAATTCAAAATCACAAAACATTTCTCTTCATCTAAATACAATTAGAATACCCAAAATATTTAAAATTATTTTTAATTCATAAAATGTTTATGTTCCACACATGACAAGGATCTAACAAATTATTTTTGTTTTATTTTACATAAATTCATAAAAAACTCTAAAGACATCAGATAAACAAAACAACTTAAATTATATCACCAACTCTCACTAAGTCCTCAAGAATTTCAAAATATCATAACCTCCAATCAAATTAGTTCTCAAATATTATTACACCAAAAATATACTATTACTAAGATCTCTCCATCACCATACCAAACTCCAAATCATATATCCTACTATCTGAATAAGCAAATGATAGCTTTCAAAATCTCTTAAAGATTCATCACTTAATATCTAATCATTCAATAAATCAATCATTCTCTTAATGGAAATCTTAACCCAATAAATTCCAAGATCTCCTCATACTATCACTCAAAATTTCATATAAGATAACTCCAATATTCTAATAGGAAATAATCGCAAAATTCATTTACTCCAAAAGATTAATCTAATTACCTCGAATTTCTACAACTACTCAAAATTACCATAGATACCCTGTACTTAATAGTTCCATTTTATCATATTATCCAACCGATTCACATACCTCAAATTATTCACAACTTAACAAAAATCAGAATCAAACTGAAATCAAATCCTCAATTCCAAAATCATAATAATTTGTAATTACCCAAAATAACTCTAACAAATAATTCTCCAATATCAAAATTCGCTGATACAAATGCTCATATCATAATCGTATAAAAATTTCTTAACTGAACAAAATATGACATTCTTCTTCTTAATGATCAAATCACAATCCTTAACTAATATTATTGCTTCAACGCATAACAATAATAATCTTAACAAATTAACTTGCCTTTCTCAAATCAACTACAACTCAAGGAGCTAAAAATACTTGGTCAAAATCAAGACCAACCAAACAGAGAACAAAATCAAATCAAACTCCTACGTTTACCCAGTGATTTACCCACAACTCACAGGTCAAACCTAAATAGGTTTTTTACAAGAAAGAACTTAAGCTCTGATACCATCTCTGTAACACCCCCTTCCCGAAAAGGAAAGGGAGGTCACGTGAAAAGCACAACAAACCTCAAAATAAATAAACAGAGAACTAATAACTTCAAAATATTAATAATGATATCCATCAATGAAGTACTAAATATAATTGTCCAACTAGAATCAAAATAATCAAAACAAAAAAAATCAAAACAACCTAGATGGTCAAAGACAACTCTCTCATCACACTAGCCCTGAATCTCCCCTACAAACCTTCCGGAAGAAAAACACAGCACGAGCGAATTGCCCAGTACGGATACAGATATACAAAAGATATACAACTGATATACGAAAATAACTGAGACAAAATACTGAACAAAGCCTCAAGTGCAATTTCGAACGAAAATATAATATCCAAAGATCTTAATGGAATATATCTGAATCAACGTAATGAATATATCTGAATCAACGTAATTGATGAAACCAATAAAAGAATAAAGAAATAACGAGCTGAATTAACTAACTCAATGACTTGAACTGAACAGAAACCAACAAAACTAATCCAATAAAATAATAGGCTGAAACAAATGGCTAGAGTAATTTTATACCGAATGAGCTCCGAAATACACATTGCCACACATGTAAGTCAAAATAATGACACATAGGCAAGTCACACATTGGACCGCGAATCCAAATGTATGAAAATCAGATAGGTGTGTTTGGCACAACATCACAAATCCGCAGACCAGAAAACTAGGGTTAACCCACGCCTCCCACAACAAAATACCAAATGGCCCACTTCCTCCGGAGCCCAAACGGAGACGCCATGGACTAATCACACCGCCACGGAGAGTGTCATGCCTCTCGTGCCAAGACGACATGCCTGTAGTACCCCCACAGGTGGTTATAGCTCAGGTATACCCTACGGTATATTCTAACAAAAATACCATGTCACAACACATGCGACATAATACCAACAAAAGGGTTCTATATGTATATGTTGAACCAAATCAAATAATAGTCACACGGTCTCAAAAAGAAGGTAGCAACATGTACTACTCTAGAATTATTAAAATAAATACTAAACATGATAACCTAATTCAAAGAGTACAAATACGAGTCCAATGTGTCAACTATAAAATGAAAGTAATATATGAATTTCATAGGAAACAATTATGTGAAATCATAACAGAATTCAAAACAAGGGACAAGACGAACAAATCAAATTTAACAAGAGTCTCGCTGAACAAATCATGGAATATGTACAAATTTTAATAGTAGGAAAATAGTTTAAATTACAGAATACAACCAAAGTATCAATTATCAAATTTCTAATTAAGAATTTCAATATGATTATAAGAAAATAAATGACGATATATCACGAGATACAAAGAATGCAACCACAATCAAAGGAGTGGAGTACGGAATCCGTACCTGAAATAAGCAACGTAATACCCAAAGTATTTTCCAAAAATTCATTTGGACTCTTTTCGATCAATCAGGCCCAGAAAGACTAATGAGGAAACGAGATGTCAAAGTGATCAGTTGTGATGCAATATCGAAACAGGGGCAAAGGTATCGACTCATGCTCAGTCCGATTAATAATGGGCTTGTCCATGCAATTAAACATCAAATCCACATCTAGAACCCTCCCAGTATACCTCCTTAGGAGGTGCACTAGACCCCAAACTGTAAAAATAGACCTGCTTTGAACACAAGCATAATAAGAATCCATATAAAGTTTGCCCCAATAATTACAACACGAAATGCAGTAGAATTTTTAGCTTCCATCAAATGGGCTAATGTAATTCGTGACTTAAACCAGAGCACCAGGTCATGGTGTACCCATATGTAGAATTCAGGACAGCTCTCGCCTTATTAACTAGATTGAGACCATTTGTTTTGAGTTGGAAGGTTGATGCTGCTTCGTCCACACTCGAAATAAGAGCATGTAGGATCTTGGAAGCTTTTGTGTATCCAATTTGTTCGTCGGCCTTTAGAGGAAATATATGCCATGGTATTGGTTCTAAGTTGTGACCTGCTATAGTTTTTGTCCGAGATACTAAGTTGTTGAACTGAAAAAGGATGAAGATAATGAGAGAAGGAGGCGAAGAGGAGGTACGTAGATGAATGGAGGGTAAAATGAGGATACTGAGTGAGTTTTAGGTTTTACTTGTTAATTCTCCTAATTATAAAATTTAATATTACCCACATAAATTAGACCCAAATAAATTTTAAGGCCCAATTTTATTAAATTAATTTATTCAACACTTATTTACACATCAGCCCACAAAATTTGACCCAATAAATAACAAAGTCCAATTAACATGTTTTAAAAATTAAATTTTTTTCCCGGGTATTACATAACCTACCCCTTAAAAAGGATTCCGTCCCCGGAATCAAAAGAATAGAACGCACCAAATTTTTCAAAGAGATGCGGATACTCCGCTCGAATAGACTCCTCTATCTTCCAAGTAGCTTCTCGCTCCGAAAATTTTTACCACAAGACTTAACAAAATGAATTATCTTTCTCAATTTTAATTTAATCAGTTGTTTAATTATCTACTAAACGAATTTAATTTTTCAAACAAAACAAAGAAGAAAAGAGGGAAACAAAATCATTTACCTTTTTCAATTTAAACACAACTGTATAAGATAAAATCAATTAATATTTAATTATTAATAAAAAAAAATATGGGTTATTATCATTTTCACCCCTTAAAAATAATTCCGTCCTCGAAATTCAAATAAGCTAAAAAAATTAATTTAGTTACGACGTAGCGCCATCATTTGTAACGATCAAAGCGGGTAAGTCAGTCCACACAATTGTCCATGTACTCGTAAAAGATTCGTCAGCTACCGTGTCAAGCTTTGGTAAGGTTCTTCGCGTTAAATCACATGATCCACTGTTGGTGCGGCCCTTGTCAATTTTCTTGATTTTCGTTCTTGTAAACGTGCGTACTCTTCGAAAAATAATTCAAAATCACAAAACATTTCTCTTCATCTAAATATGATTCGAATACCCAAAATATTTAAAATTATTTTTAATTTGTAAAAGGTTTATGTTCCACACATGACAAGGATCTAACAAATTATTTTTGTTTTATTTTACATAAATTCATAAAAAACTCTAAAGACATCAGATAAACAAAACAACTTAAATTATATCACCAACTCTCACTAAGTCCTCAAGAATTTCAAAATATCATAACCTCCAATCAAATTAGTTCTCAAATATTATTACACCAAAAATATACTATTACTAAGATCTCTCCATCACCATACCAAACTCCAAATCATATATCCTACTATCTGAATAAGCAAATGATAGCTTTCAAAATCTCTTAAAGATTCATCACTTAATATCTAATCATTCAATAAATCAATCATTCTCTTAATGGAAATCTTAACCCAATAAATTCCAAGATCTCCTCATACTATCACTCAAAATTTCATATAAGATAACTCCAATATTCTAATAGGAAATAATCGCAAAATTCATTTACTCCAAAAGATTAATCTAATTACCTCAAATTTCTACAACTACTCAAAATTACCATAGATCCCCTGTACTTAATAGTTTCCACTTTATCATATTATCCAACCGATTCACATATCTCAAATTATTCACAACTTAACAAAAATCAGAATCTAACTCAAATCAAATCCTCAATTCCAAAATCATAATAATTTGTAATTACCCAAAATAACTCTAACAAATAATTCTCCAATATCAAAATTCGCTGATACAAATGCACATATCATAATCGTATAATAATTTCTTAACTGAACAAAATATGACATTCTTCTTCTTAATGATCAAATCACAATCCTTAACTAATATTATTGCTTTAACGCATAACAATAATAATCTTAACAAATTAACTCGCCTTTCTCAAATCAACTACAACTCAAGGAGCTAAAAATACTTGGTCAAAATCAAGACCAACCAAACAGAGAACAAAATCAAATCAAACTCCTACGTCTACCCAGTGATTTACCCACAACTCACAGGTCAAACTTAAATAGGTTTTCTACAAGAAAGAACCTAAGCTCTGATACCATCTCTTTAACACCCCCTTCCCGAAAAGGAAAGGGAGGTCACGTGCAAAGCACAACAAACCTCAAAATAAATAAATAGAGCACTAATAACTTCAAAATATTAATAATGATATCCATCAATGAAGTACTAAATATAATTCTCCAACTAGAATCAAAATAATCAAAACAAAAAAATCAAAACAACCTAGAGGGTCAAAGACAACTCTCTCATCACACTAGCCCTGAATCACCCCTACAAACCTTCAAGAAGAAAAATACAGCATGAGTCAATTGCCCA
Source organism: Panax japonicus (assembly GCA_020205505.1). Lineage (NCBI taxonomy): Eukaryota > Viridiplantae > Streptophyta > Magnoliopsida > Apiales > Araliaceae > Panax > Panax japonicus. The sequence goes on from JAINUV010000843.1 coordinate 78,605, forward strand.
GTACGGATACAGATATACAAAAGATATACACTGATATACAAAAATAACTGAGACAAAATACTGAACAAAGCCTCAAGTGCAATTACGAACGAAAATATAATATCCAAAGATCTGAATGGAATATATCTGAATCAACGTAATGAATATATCAGAATCAACGTAATTGATGAAACCAATAAAAGAATAAAGAAATAACGAACTGAAGTAACTAACTCAATGACTTGAACTGAACAGAAACCAACAAAACTAATCCAATAAAATAATAGGCTGAAACAGATGGCTGGAGTTATTTTATACCAAATGAGCTTAGAAATACACATTGCCACATAGGCAGGTCAAAATAATGCCACATAGGCAAGTCACAAATTGGACCGCGAATCCAAATGTATGTAAATCGGATAGGTGTGTTTGGCACAACATCACAAATCCGCAGAACCGAAAACTAGGGTTAACCCATACGCCTCCCACAACAAAACACCAAATGGCCCACTTCCTCCGGAGCACAAACAGAGATGCCGTGGACTAGTCACACCGCCACGAAGAGTGTCATGCCTCTCGTGCCAAGACGACATGCCTGTTGTACCCCAACTGGTGGTTATATCTCAGGTATACCCTACGGTATATTCTAACAAAAATACCATATCACAACAAATGCGGCATAATACCAACAAAAGGGTTCTATATGTACATGTTGAACCAAATCAAATAATAGTCACAAGGTCTCAAAAAGAAGGTAGTAACATGTACCGCTCTAGAATTATTCAAATAAATACTAAACATGATAACCTAATTCAAAGAATACAAATACGAGTCCAATGTGTCAACTACAAAATGAAAGTAATATATGAATTTCACAGGAAACAATTATGTGAAATCATAACAGAATTTAAAACAAGGGACAAGACGAACAAATCAAATTTAACAAGAGTCTCGCTGAACAAATCATGGAATATATACAAATTTTAATAGAAGGAAAATAGTTTAAATTACTGAATACAACCAAAGTATCAATTATCAAATTTCTATTTAAGAATTTCAATAGGATTATAAGAAAATAAATGACGATATATCACGAGATACAAAGAATGCAACCACAATCAAAGGATTGGAGTACAGAATCCATACCTGAAATAAGCAACGTAATACCCAAAGTATTTTCCAAAAACTCATTTGGACTCTTTTCGATCAATCAGGCCCAGAAAGACTAATGAGGAAACGAGATGTCAAAGTGATCAGGTGTGATGCAATATCAAAACAGGGGAAAAGGCATCGACGCATGCTCAGTCCGATTAATAATGGGCTTTTCCATGCAATCAAACATCAAATCCACATCTAGAACCCTCACAAGATACCTCCTTAGGAGGTACACCAGACCCCAAACTGTAAAAATAGACCGGTTTTGAACACAAGCATAATAAGAATCCATATAAAGTTTTCCCCAATAATTACAACACGAAATACAGTAGAATTTTTAGCTTCCATCAAATGGGCTAATGTAATTCGTGACTTAGACCAGAGCACCAGGTCATGGTGTACCCATCTGTAGAATTCAGGACATGTCTAGCCTTATTTACTAGATTGAGACCGTTTTTTTTGAGTTTGAAGGTTGATGCTGCTTCGTCCACACTCGAAATAAGAGCATGTAGGATCTTGGAAGCTTTTGTGTATCCAATTTGTTCATCGGTCTTTAGAGGAAATATATGCCATGGTATTGGTTGTAAGTTGTGACCTGCTATAGTTTTTGTTTGAGATACTAAGTTGTTGACCTGAGAAAGGATGAAAAAGATGAAGATAATGAGAGAGAAGGAGGCGAAGAGGAGGTACGTAGATGAATGGAGGGTAAAATGAGGATACTGTGTGAGTTTTAGGTTTTACTTGTTAATTCTCCTAATTATAAAATTTAATATTACCCACATAAATTAGACCCAAATAAATTTTAAGGCCCAATTTTATTAAATTAATTTATTCAACACTTATTTACACATCAGCCTACAAAATTTGACCCAATAAATAACAAAGTCCAATTAACATGTTTTAAAAATTAATTTTTTTCCCGGGTATTACATCACTTACCCCTTAAAAAGGATTCTGTCCCCGGAATCAAAAGAATGGAACGCACCAAATTTTTCAAAGAGATACGGATACTCCACTCGAATAGACCCCTCTATCTCCCAAGTAGCTTCTCGCTCCGAATTTTTTTACCACAAGACTTAACAAAAGGAATTATCTTTCTCAATTTTAATTTAATCAGTTGTTTAATTATCTACTAAACGAATTTAATTTTTCAAACAAAACAAAGAAGAAAAGAGGGAAACAAAATCATTTACCTTTTTCAATTTAAACACAACTGTATAAGATAAAATCAATTAATATTTAATTATTAATAAAAAAATATGGGTTATTATATTTTTCACCCCTTAAATAATTCCGTCCTCGGAATTCAAATAAGCTAAAAAAATTAATTTAGTTACGACGTATCGCCACCATTTGAAGCGATCACCGCGGGTAAGTCAGTCCACACAAATGTCCACGTACTCGTTAAAGATTCGTCAGCTACCGTGTCAAGCTTTGGTAAGGTTCTTCGCGTTAAATCACATGATCCACTGTTGGTGCGGCCCTTGTCAATTTTCTTGATTTTCGTGTTAGACCATGTATTAAGAAATTCACTTAGGTTGTATGCATATAGTAAAGTCTTAATGAAATTAACCCGACGAACTTAGACCTTGTCGAAATAGTGTAGACCGAAGTCTCAGAAAGAACCGACTTCAGAGATGTCTTCGGACAAAACGTGTTGTCTTCGGCTTCGGACATGGCCAGATGTCTTCGGCTTCGGACATGGCCAGACGTCTTCGGCTTCGGACATGGCCAGACGTCTTCGGCTTCGGACATGGAGAGATGTCATGGGACTCGGAGATAGCATCATAACTTGATATAAGGATGAATTATTAAATATTCCTATACTGTTATAAACCATTATTACACGAATGAGTTCTAAGTAGAGAGTTTTACTAACTTCGGGAAAATAAATCTAATGTCTGCAAACATGCGTAGAAAAGGGGTCGGTGGGATTAATAGATGTTATGGTCTACTTAAAGCAATGAACCTCTTGGAACTACGAAGAAGATAGATTATGAATAAACTAACAGTGGTCAAAAGTATGAGCATGTTAGTGTACAGCTATGAGTTTTGATGGGTGCAGCAGTATACATAGAAAAAAATGTGTTATGTGTACATGTTGTTTACATATGTATATTAAGTGTGTTTGGCTAATGAATACCTATACTTACATAAATAGGACAAACATAATTCCTTGAGGTGATTTTCGCTATAGTAGCAATCAACACTAAAGGCAAGTTCCCTAACCTCACTCAAATTTACATTGAGTAAGTATCCGAACACTATTATTATTGTGTTGCAAGTTCCTTAATTCTCAAACTGTATTCATTGAATTGTTGTCATATCAATCATATTTTTATCAAGAAAATATTTGTTTCTATTTGAAAATCATTTGTATACCTTGACGTTGTTGCTAGCATTGGACTTATCGTTCTTAAATGCATTATAAAAATCGTCCAAGCCTTTGATTTGACTAGAATATTATTATGTGTTAAAAAGCTATCCAAACCGATTGACTTGGTACGGACTATCGTAAATCTACTGAGATGAACAACCCTCATTGAAGGGGAAATTATATATTGTCGGGTAACCGACGTGCACACATGAGTATGATTAAATGTTATGCATAACATAGGGTGCTTTAGGATGATCACCTGTTGTACTCGTTTATATTGGATTACAGTGAAATACTTTTAATTCTAGTAAGAGTTCTTAGTCCTTAGTGACTGCTCAGTGCTCATTCATATTGAACCTCGAAATGAATAAATCCTGAAAGTTGTTAATATCCTTCAGTCTTTAGCGATACCTATTGAATACTCTTGATATTTCTCGATATCCTTGAACTACCAATTATTATTATACCCTTGAAAGATTTAAATGCTATAACTGCTTGTTCTTCTGGCTATATTACTTGATGGGCAAACTTGTTGCTCATTCTTGCTTCCTAAAAACATTACAGTTAAGGCAGAGCAAGGCGGTACTTCAGGACAGGACAAGGGAAAGGGCAAGGCGACAGAATAACTTAGTCCCTAAGACTAGAAGTATTATTATTATTGTTATGCTTGTTATGATGTATTCAAGAATGATTAAGTATGTTTAAGTTATTCACTGAATTGTCGTAGTAATGGTTACGATACCTTGGGACGCAAATATTTATATTATATCAATGTAAATTATTCTAGTATTTTCGTTGTTGATTTTAGTAAGATATTCTTAGTTGCACGTGATGCACCGAATTCGAGATATGGGTGTCCGAATTTTGGGGGCGTCACAGGTTGGTATCAAAGCCATAGTTATAAACCTTAGGAGCGAGAGCCCTTAGATTATAACTTAGGAGAACTTAGAAGATATAAAGGGATGAAACTCATATAGAGTTTTCATAGAGATGGACTTAGCATGTTACAGAATATAACTTCATTCTATACAATGAACTTATGATTCTAATGGAGTTGTTGTTTGTTTTGTCTTGTGTTGGTAATTGTAGGATGACTAACATGAGAGGACCTAGCCGAGTAGTAAAAGAGGAGCCGCGTGACATACACGTGGTATATGAGGCACCATTGATAGCGGAGCCTATATTAACTGTAGTCCCTATTGATGATGATGATGAGGAAGAGGAGATGGAGCTAATACCCGAGGAATCTGATCCAGAGGAGGAGCCTACGGAGGAGCGTATGGTGGACGACCCCATGGGGGACTCCGACGAGGCTACTTTCGAGGATATGATGTTGGGGGAATATGAGGAGCAGATTTTAGAGTTAGGGTGCAGAGTTGAGTAGTTAGAGGCTGAGGCTAAAGACAGGGAGTCCAAGTTCCAAAAGCTGAGGGACGAAGACCACCAGAGAAAGTTAGTGATGCGGGAGATGGAGGTAGAGATTGCTCACCGTAAGGAGGCAGGAATCCAGATGAGGGCTTTATTTCACAGGGCAGTGGCTAGGAATGTAGAACTGGCCGGGAAGTTGGAAGAGATGGAGCAGAGGGAGTTGAGCGAGAGGACAGAGAAGGAAGTTATCCGTACTCAGTTAGAAATGGAGGTAATGGATATGATCCATTTCGAAGAGAAGTGGGAAGGGGCCAATGATAGGGCTAATGATCTAGAAGATGAAGTGAGGTGCAAAAGGAGGAAGATTAACAGGATGGGCTATGCAGTGCACACGACCATGAAGAGACTGATTGATGGGGTAAATCACTACCCGGCAGAGCAGGGACAGACCCGACACACCATAAGCCGAGATTTGGTGGTGCACATTACTCAGAGGGAGTACCAGAGTGCTGTGGAGCGCGGAATGATAGATTGAGTCTAGGCGTTAAATGTTATTAGTTATAGTTCGTTATGTAGTGTATTATCTGTTGTTATAATTTCAATCTTTTATATAGAATGTGAGATGGTTGTAAGCCCCAAACTTTTGAGTTATATTAGAGGGGTAGTATGTTAATGGTTGTTCCCATCTTTTGTGATATTAGGGGATAAGTTGTGTCATTTATAGAAGTATGCTAGAGATAATCATGTAATGTAACAATTTGGCATATGAATATAAATGATCTTGTTCTGAAATGTATTCTGAAATCTTATTCCTTTTATGGAGAATTAATATAATTAGATAAAAAAAATGGAAGCTTTGTGATGCAGAAAAATGCCGCCCAGACATAGATTAACTGCACCGGAAGAGTCGGTTAATGATGAGAGGGGATAAGTAGATCCCATTCAGAGGCTTGTAGATTTGTTAGGGGAGGCTCTTAGGGGAAGAAATGAACAAGTAACACCCATTCCCCAAGTAGCTCCAGTCGCAAACTTCAAGGACTTTAAGAGTGTGGGACCTCCAGAATTCATGGGTATTACCGATCCTATCGTAGCGAAAACATGGATCAAGGAAATAGAGAAAGCCTTCGCCATTGCTCGTGTGGGTGAAGACCAGAAAACTGTTTTCGCTACATATATGATGAGGGGTGAAGCAAACTACTGGTGGGAAGCAAATCAACAAAAGGCGGGAGAAGGGACTATAACCTGGGAAAGGTTTAAGACTTTGTTCTTCGAGAATTACTTCCCGAAGAGCATGAAGAATAGGATGGAGGTAAAGTTTCTAGAACTAAAACAAGGGGAGATGACAGTGGCACAGTATGCAGCCAAGTTCAATGAACTCGCACGATTTGCAACACATCAAGTAGACATTGAAGAAAGGAAATCTCGACGCTTCGAACTTGGACTAAAACCTTGGTTGTTCAACAAGGTGTCGGTCCTTCAAATTGACTCGTTTGCCACATTATTGGAGAAGGCGATAATTGCTGAGGGAGGTAGTGAGGCATTGAGCCAATATAACAAGGAGAAGAAGAACAAGAGTGCTGGGGGAGAAACTCGTGGAGGGAGTAGCAGTGGTGGAAGTTATCTGGGAAAGAGGAAATGGAATAACTGCAACAACAACAACAACAAAAATACCAACAACCGAAACATCAACCAGTCAGAAAGTTATCAAGGATGGTTTAAGAAAAGAAGTGAAGCTTGCTCAAAATGTGGGAAAAACTATCAAGGGGAATGCTAGAAGGGGCGCAGTGTCTGCTACAACTGCGGCCAAGAAGGGCACATTTCGCCCAACTGCCCAAAGCCGAAAAAGATCAAGGGATGTTTTGCGTGTGGCTCAACAGAACATCAAATCAAGGATTGCACAAAAAAGGGGAGCAACGGAGGAAGCGGCCAACAGGGAGGGGGCAACAGGCTGATGATCGATGGACCAACGCAATCCAACCGACCGACTGCCCGAACCTTTAACATGACTGTCCAAGACGCAGTGACTACAAGGGACGTGGTGTCAGGTATTCTCCCAATCAGTAATATAAATGCCTATGTAATATTTGATTCGGGTGCTACCTATTCATTTGTGTCTGAAGAATTTGCTAATCGACTAAACATACCTCCTGAACATTTAGAAAACTGATTGAACGTAGAGATTACGAATAAGGAAGTAATTCCCATAGAGTTTGTTTACCGAAACTATTGTGCAAACATTAGAGGTCACGAACAAAAAGTAGACTTAATTCCGATTAAACTGGGAGATTTTGATGTGATATTAGGGATGGATTGGTTATCCGGCCACGGTAAGATAATCGATTGTCAGAAGAAGAGTGTGAGCCTTCATACCTCAAATCGGTCTAAGGTAGTGTTTTAAGGTAGCTCATCGCTCAAGCAATCGTGCTGCCTTACAATGATGCAGGCCAGGAAATTGTTAAAGAAATAATGTGTAGGTTATTTAGCCTATATAGTGGACACTCAGAAAAAGGGAATGGAAATGAAAGATATATCAGTAGTAAGAGATTTCCAAGACGTATTTCCAGACGAATTGCCTGGTCTTCCGCCAGACAGAGAAATTGAATTCATAATAGACTTAGCACCGGGAACCACACCAATTTCGAAAGCCCCATATCGTATGGCGCCAGTAGAAATGAAGGAATTGATGATTCAATTGCAAGAGTTACTAGATAAGGGTTACATTCGGCCAAGTGTGTCTCCTTGGAGAGTACCAGTGTTGTTTGTAAAGAAAAAGGATGGATCGATGAGACTCTGTATCGATTATCGGGAGTTGAACCGAGTGACAATTAAGAATAGATATCCATTGCCAAGGATAAATGACCTTTTCGATCAACTGAAGGGAGCGAAGTGTTTTTCAATGATAGATTTACGAACGGGTTATCATCAGTTGAAAGTGCGAGAGGAGGACATATAAAAGACGGCGTTTCGAACTCGAAAGTTGGGTAACCGACGTGCGCACATGAGTATGATTAAATGTTATGCATAACATAGGGTACTTTAGGCTGATCACCTGTTGTACTCGTTTATATTGGATTACAATGTAATACTGTTAATTTTAGTAAGAGTTCTTAGTCCTTAGTGACTGCTCAGTGCTCATTCATATTGAACCTCGAAATGAATAAATCCTAAAAGTTGTTGGTATCCTTCAGTCTATAGCGATACCTATTGAATAATCTTGATATTTCTCGATATCCTTGAACTACCAATTATTATTATACCCTTGAAAGGTTTAAATGCTATAACTGCTTGTTCTTCTGGCTATATTACTTGCTGGGCAAACTTGTTGCTCATTCTTGCTTCCTAAAAACATTACAGTTAAGGCAGAGCAAGGCGGTACTTCAGCACAGGACAAGGGAAAGGGCAAGGCGACAGAATAACTTAGTCCCTAAGACTAGAAGTATTATTATTATTGTTATGCTTGTTTTGATGCATTCAATAATGATTAAGTATGTTTAAGTTAATCACTGAATTGTCGTAGTAATGGTTACGATACCTTGGGATGCAAATATTTATATTATATCAATGTAAATTATTCTAGTATTTCCGTTGTTGATTTTAGTATGATATTCGTAGTTGCACGTGATGCACCGAATTCGAGATATGGGTGTCCAAGTTTTGGGGGCGTCACAAACATGCTGCTTTCTTGGAAAAAAGGAGTTTATCCTTGAAGGGGTCAGTGGGAGTAAGATATATCTTGATGAGTTTCAAGAACCACAAAATACTACAGATGAAAGTGAGGTACCTAACCAAGTAGAGATTCCATTTGTACCACACCCTATTCATAAATCTGGAAGAGTACCAAAGATACCTGATAGGTATGGACTTGTTATAGAGGATGACGATGAGGTATGCATCATAGATGATGATGATCCATTGAATTACGAACATGCTATGAGTAATAAAGACTCAACAAAGTGGCAAGAAGCCATGAAATCTGAGATGGACTCCATGTATGAAAACCAAATATGGACTTTGTTTTCACCACCTGAAGGCATTAAGCCTATTGGGTGTAAATGGGTCTTCAAAAGAAAGACTAGAGCATACGGCAAGACAGAGACCTATAAGGCCTGACTGGTTGCAAAAGGTTTTAAACAAAGACAAGGAATTGACTGTGACGAAACCTTCTCACCAGTAGCAATGCTCAAGTCCATTCGGATTTTGCTTGCGATTGCAGCTTACCATGACTATGAAATCTGACAGATGGACATGAAAACGGCATTCCTTAATGGTAAACTTGAGGAGGATGTGTATATGACACAACTAGAGGGATTTGTTTTAAAGTATGGAACAAATCAAGTCTGTAATCTACAACGATCCATTTATGGATTGAAGCAAGCTTCTCGTAGGTGGACCATCCGTTTTGATGATACAATCAAAGAGTTTGATTTTATCAAAAATGGGGATGAACCATGTGTGTACAAGAAGGTTAGTGGGAGTGCTGTTTCATTCTTCGTATTATATTTTGATGATATATTACTGATAGGGAATGATATTCCTATGCTACAATCAATTAAAATCTGGTTATCTAAACACTTCTCCATAAAGGACTTGGGAGAAACATCCTATATTTTTGGGATAAAGATCTATAGAGATAGATCTAAAAGGATGATTGGCTTATCCCATGGAACTTACATTGACTCGATGCTAAAGAGATTTAGCATGGAAGATTCCAAAAGAGGTCTCATGCCGATGAGCCATGGAATACTTCTCTTCAAGAAATAGGCCCAAAGACACCTGAGGAGAGAGACCATATGAGTAAGATTCCTTATGCTTCAGCAATAGGATCTATCATGTACGGTATGATATGTACCAGATCGGATGTCACTCAAGCACTTAGTGTAACAAGCAGATATCAGTCAAATCCAGAAGAAGAGCACTAGAAGGCAGTGAAAAATATCCTAAAGTACTTAAGAAGAACTAAGAATGTATTTCTTGTCTACAGTGGGTCTGAATTGAAACTAGAGGGCTTCACAGGCTCAAGTATTCAAACGGACCAAGATGATAGTAATCCGTTTCGGGGTATGTGTTTACCTTAAACGGTGGCTCAGTGAGTTGGAAGAGTTCCAAACAGCAAATAGTTGCTGATTCAGTGACAGAGGCAGAGTACGGAGCTACAAGTGAAGCTGTAAAAGAAGCTGTTTGGATGAAGAAGTTCATTACCAAACATGGTGTGGTTCCTAGCATTACAGGACCAGTACCTTTATTCTGTGACAATACCGGAGCTATTGCGTAGGCTAAGGAACCCAGGTCTCATCAGAAATCCAAACACGTATTGCGACGATTTCATTTGATCAGAGAGATCATTGAAAGAGGAGACGTCACCCTAGAGCGTGTTGACTCTCAAGACAAAATTCGAGATCCATTTACTAAAGCGTTAACACAACATCAGTTTGATTGTCACTTAGAGAAGATGGGTATGAGATACCACAACGATTGGCTTTAGTGCAAGTGAGAGATTGAAAGTTGTATGCATACAAGCCAATCATGTATGATGATAAAGCATATACTTTGTAATCAATATTATTTATTTATTAATAAAAGAATTATTTATTAAAGACATTTATTATCAACATGGTGCTGTTTTAATAATATGTGATAAACCCAAAGTTTTAAGCAATGGTTTTAGAATCATGATGAGATCATGCTAATGAGATCTAAATTCTTAGATAGCTTAAAATAAAAATGTTCCCAATCAATGGGTTACTAAAAAGGGGATTAGTGAATCCGGATAGATTAGTAGTACGTTGCTTGCTCATTGGATGAGGATGATTTTTCTCATGATCATTTGTGTGGAGACACTAAAGCAAGTATGTAGGTGCTTATTAGAGAATAAGTTCACTGAACGTGACTTGATAATGAATACCTAATGGAGTTTTATTTGCCTGTCAATAGGAATTCTTGTAGTGATAGTAGTATAAATGATCCTTAGACTTGAGATCATCATAGTATCTTATATATAATGAATTACACTTTGACTTATTCCTTAAGACTCTTAGAGTATATCAAAGGGTATGCTTGGGTGTAATGAGTTATATATGGAGATAATGAATGATCAATAAAGAATCTACCACTTCTAGTAAAAGAAGAGAAATGTCATATGTGATTCGATAAATGACAACCTAGGAATCCTTGGCCAAGGTGGAATGAAATTAGAAAGTATTTTCTAATTTGCATTCATTAGGAGTTGTGCATTTAGGAATCAAAATACATATAATTAAATAAAATAAGATTTGACAGTAATTTCATGTCTTATATTTAATTGGGACATTGTATGGTGGAAGGACTGAATTGTACGGTAACTATTAACTCAAATGTTCTTTTATGATTAATGTTGAAATCTATATTATCTGAAAAGTCGTTGATCGCTTGGGAGACTTATCCCTATTGTAGAACAAATATTATTTATTTAAATAAATTAATCGTTTAATTTATTTATTTAAATAAGATTAGAATTGTTCTAATTAATTTATTCATAACCGGTTTAATATGGAGACCCTAAAGGGTCACATCATAAAAGGAAGAATAATTATTTAAGAAGTTATTGGCATAATCATAATAATATGTTAAATATATTTAATTTAATCTATGGTGATAGAATAAATTAAATACATTAATATTTAATATTTAATATTTAATATTTTAGAAATATTAAATATAAATTAATAAGAGGAGTCTTATTAATATTATTACAATTATTATTATTTTAATTTCTAAAAGAGTTTAGGAATTAATTTAATATAAGTACTCTCATTTATTCTTAATAGGATTAGGAGGGAAAATTAGTTAAAGAAGTTTAATTAATTATCCCTAATAAGATTAGGGAGCCCATTTAATTAAAAGAGTTTAATTAAATAAATAATACCTTATTTTAATTAAATAGGGTTACCTGATATCTTAGAAGAGGAGTTTTATATCATATATCACATATACGTAATTCCAATAGTTGGAGAGTACACCCTCTTTTTCTATTAAGATAGGAAAAACTAGGGTTTGAGCCAATACACCATTTTTCTTAAAAATTATTCTTCCTTGGTGGATCACCTCTAGAGGCCATACACTTGGATGGCTAACATTGATCAAAGGAAGGAATCTACCCAGAGATTCAAGGAGATCGCGGAGAAGTAGGAGGTGAACTCGTACATGTGGAAGCTCGTATCTATAAGGGTATGATTCCATAACTCCTTGTTCTTCATTTTAATTAATAATATCCATAAAGGATGATCCGGGTAATTGGTTTGTGAAAAATTTTAAAATCTGATTTTACTTTGCTTCCGCTAATTTTGCAATTTGATTGCTACTTTGATTTTCACAAAACCTAATAATATATATATATATATATATATTAAAGCGATAAAAAGTCATGAATTTGGAATCCAGACATGTCTTACAATCTCTCTAAATATCTTTGTATTAACTATTGAGGTGACATCTCTGGATATATACTACATCTATAAATTATTACTGCATAAATATTTTGCATACATGTCTAAGTCTACTTTTTTAACTTATCTTATATGTTCATCTGAGCTTCCCTCTTCCTTCTTTGCATACTGTATGTGTCTTAATCATGAAACCTATCTATTCATCTAAAAGAAAGAAATTTACTTTACATTTTGAAATTCATCGTTCAATATGTGTACCTCATTTGGTTACTTCTTTTGCTCAAGCCAAGTATAGGTTGATGAGATATAGTTTCACCCCTGGTCTAAGTATCACTGTAAGACTCCAACTTTTATGAATAAAAATGAATTTTCTATAAATATATTTTTTGAATATTATGGAATGAATTTGATATAATGTTATAGTTATGGGTAATATTTATAAATTTTGCAAAGTACGCAAGTTGTTATATAATATTCGATTGGTCGGGAAATATTTGTTTTAACAGGGAATATTCGTACAATGGCACAATCATTGGTGGACCCCACAATGGAATTATTGTCGGATTGAGAAAACGACAAAAATACTTTATGAAAATAACGGCGGAAGTTTTACCGTTAACTGTTGAAACACCCGGTGTTAAAAGTACAGCATTACGCGTAGTTGCACATTAGCACACGATATTGATTATTGATGCTTACGTGAGAAGTCACTCAGTTTTGTTCAATTATTGTTACAGTAATTGCTGCATAGTATCTCACGTTATTTGATTCAATTATTATCAATATTTTATAATCAATAATTCAGATGACAAAATTATTAATATTATTATTTGCAATATTAACGATGTCTAGAAGTTCTGTCAAGGAGATGTTTGGTCACCTAATTGCGCGCCAATGGGGGAGAAATCTTTATTGGAAAGCCCCCTCTTTCCTGGGAACGACCTGGTCGATTAATATTGTGAATTATAATAATGATGATGAGTTTTGTTTTATTAGTATTATTAATATAATAAAACAGAAAAAACTATTTATATAAAACAAAATACTTTTATAAAGTTATTCGTTTTATTAGACTAATAGTAAAATCTTTTTATATAAAACAGAATACTTTTATAAAGTTATATGTTTTATTAGAAAATAATTAGAATATATTATATTTTATTATGCATAGTGTTTGTATAGTATCTGTATAGTATTTGCATAGTAAAATCTTTTTATATAAAATAGAATACTTTTATAAAGTTATTCGTTTTATTAGATTATAAATAGAATATATTATATTTTATTGTAAACCAATCTGGACCGTCCGTTTAAAGTAAATCAATCTGGATCGTTCATGAATTAGTTGCTATGCAGTCCATTCTTCTATAAATAGAAGCTCATTCCTTCATTATTTCTTACGAATTCACTGAAACTCTAGAGAGAGAAACTATAGAGAGAGTTCTTCTTCTATAATCTTGAGCGTATTTCTTTAGAGTGTAAGAAAGTTTTGAGCGTAGTGCAAGTTTTTTTTGAGTATATCCTCGCTCTACCAGTCAAAATACTCTTACGGTAAGGGATATTATTTGTTGTACTCGTTAGGGGTATTCCTTATTTCTTATTGGTGAAATTCTTTTGTTATTCCATTCTTTATTATTCTGTTGGAATAACCTGTATACGCGGGATACCCTATACTTGGTGAAATTCTTCTGTTATTCCATTATTTATTATTCTGTTGGAACATCTTGTCTGTGCGTTTACGCATGACCTGGTTCCATTATTTATTATTCTATCGGAATAACCTGTCTGTGCAGTCTATAGCATGCCTGGTGATTTTTTTGTTATTCCATTCTTTATTATACTCAATTGGTTAAAGTTTTGACTTCTATACTCCATGAAATTAGTGGAATATCCTTGATATTTGAGCTTCATCCAGTAACTTTTCATGGAAATATTCTTCTGAGCATTCTTGAGTGTTACTCTACAAAGAAGTATCATGTTGACAATTTAGACATTATTAGTTTCTGGATAAATTAATTCTTGAACTTGTTTTATTGAATTCTTATATCATTGTCATCATCCTCATGTTTATATTATGTTGAAAGTCCTCTGTGGCCTGTAGTGCATAGATGTACTTGGTATGATTATGACCAGGGATTATTCAGTGTAATCATGACCGTAATGTTACAAATGATGTGGAAAAAGTCCTCATTGACCCGTAGTGCATTGATGAACAGTTGTTGGCATGATCATGACCATTGATGAATACACGAATATCGTTGGTTGTGGTGCATGGATAATTTGTGGTTGTGATACTAATGAATATCCTTCGTCGTAGTGCAGGGATGATGTGGATTATTTATTAAGCCGAGTCTCAGCGATAAAAATCATGAAAAACCTTTTAAATCATAAAAGATAGTAGACTTTATTCTCTGCTTGACTCTTATAATGGATTGCTTGTTCCGCTGCAGTTAAACTTGATGTTTGTTATATTTTATCAGTTTAACACTGTTGAAGGCTAATGATAATTTATTCTGCATTATCTTAGTCATAATATTTCTTATTAGGCTAGTTGAGCTCACCCTTTTTCTTTCATTGTTCTCTTCAGGAAATGAGAACGTAGTAGGGACTAGTCGGGGAACAAAGTGATGGTTTAGATAACGGCATTAGTAGTCCTCACTATTCTATGAAATAGTGATAATAAATGTAATGAGGACCTCATTGAGTTTGTATATTGTCTAGATGACAATATTTATATTAAAACTCACAGCATATGTTTAGTCGTATTTTACACGACTGTTGTATAATTAAGTTGTATTTGAATTTTGTACCATGTATTTGGCGACTCAGAATAGGTGATGTATACCAATTTTGGGGGCGTCACAATCACTTTTAATAGCTTTCCTGACCTACTTGAAAATCTCAAAAATATAGGATAAGATTGTCTAGTTGTGTTCACAAATAAACATATTTATGCAGGTCTAATGACTTAATTTTATGCTCATATGGTTTTCAATAGATACTCAACTGGTCTATTAACTAGCATAAACACTTATATCCACAGTCAATCATATATTATTGATGAGCAATTTCTTATTGATGCTTTACATCTTAATTCATCTATGTTAGAATTACTTAGAATCAATGCATATTTGCGTCCCTTGGGAATCTCTGTTAGTGATCGGTTGTGTGACGCCACTAAAACAGGTATACACAACCCATTCTGAGTTGTCAAACACATGGTATAGAATTTAAATACAAACTTCAATTATACAACTGTCGTGCAAAATACGATCGACAACACAATAGCTGAGTTTCAATACAAATATTATCTCGTAGACAATATCCAAACTCAAATAAAGTCCTCATTACAATTATTTTCACACTATTTTATAGAATAGTGAGGACTACTATAGCAACCATCTTGGACTGTCACTCCATTCCCCAACAAGTCCCAGCTATATTCTCATTTCCTAAAGAGAACAATGAAAGAAAAGGGTGAGCTCAACTAGCCCAGTAAAGAATATTATGACTAAGATAATATAGAATAAATTATCCTTAGTCCTTAACAGTGTAATTACTGATAGAATACAATATACAACAAGTTTAGATCAACATCTGCAGCAGAATAAGCAATCCATTAGAAGAGTCAAGTAGATTATGATGTTTACTATCTTCTATGATTTAAAAGTTCATCATCAATATTTTATCTCTATAACACAACTCAATAAATAATCTACATCACCGAATTATTCATGCACTACGGGCCAAGGATATTCGTTAGTATCACCAGTGGTCATGATCATGCCAAATAACTGTCCATCTATGCACTACGGGCCAAAGAGGACTTTTACCACATCATTTGTCTATAACATTACAGGTCATGTTTATACCAATACACAATTCCTGGTCATAATCATATCAATCAACAGTCCATCTATACACTACGGGCTAAAGATGACTTTCACCATAATATAAGCATGAGGATGATGACAATGATATAAGAAATAAATCAAGTAAGAGCAAGGATAAATATTAAAGATTTATAATTTAATTTATCCAGAGTTTAAGAATGTCTAAATTATCAACATGATAATTAATTGTGGAGTAAAATTCAAGAATGATATTCATGTATCAAAAATAATTTGAAAAGAAAAGAAACTAATTTTGTCGTGAATAGTACCCCGACATAAAAAGATTAAAATTTAATAAGAAAGTTCAAAAAAATATTTTTTGTGAAACGATACTAGATGAAGCGCAAAATTAAAGGATATTCTACTAATTTCAAGGAGTATAGAAGCAATACTTATCAAAATAAGTGTATAGTTAGGAATATGAAACGAAATAACATTACTTACATACTATAGAGTATGGAAGAAAATAATATTTTTTACGAATATTGAACAAAAATAATATCCTTTACCTTAAAAGGAGAGTAAATCTGACTGGTATAGTGTAGATATTATAGAGAAAAACTTGCATAATTTTCTATACTCAAAGTATCCTTATGCTCAAAAGAAAAATGCACAATATTATAGAAGAAGAATTCTATGATTCTTGTGTGATTTTTATTTCTTAACTAAGCATCCTATTTATAGGAGAATGACATGAAACTATTTAATCACGGATGAACAGTTGAATTTCGGACGAATTCACGGGCGCAGAAATCTAATTTTTACCATTCATTATTGTGCAATAAAATAGTATAATAAAACATAAACTTTATATAAAATATAATATATTCTATTTATAATATAATAAAATGAATAACTTTATATATAATATAAAAAGTATCCTGTTTTATATAAAAAGTTTTCTGTTTTATTATTATTATAATAACAATAAAACAAAACTGAGATAACTTTCTACCGACAATTTTTAAAAATGAGTAAGTGAGGGTCCATGTAATAAGCCAAACTTACAATAAATATTTCTTGAAAAACCCCTTTATTTTAATCAAAAATTGAATAAATATTTATCACAAATAACTTGTATTTAATAAACACATTTTTAATATTTCAGCAATTATTCATCATTAATATTTTTTACCTCACAATATTAACAATCAGATCATTCCTAGGAAAGAGAGGGCTTTCCGATAAGGATTTCTCCTTATTGGCGCACAATTAAATAACCTAACTCATTTCCTCGATAGAACTTTCTAGACATTGTCAAAATACAAATAATAATATGAATAACTGTGTCGTCTCAATTATTGATTTAATAATATAAATATTGTGCAGATGATACTGTGACAATAATTGAATCAATAATATGAGATACTATGCAGCAACTATTGTGACAATAATTGAATAAAACTGAGTGACTTCTTAAATAAGCATCAATAATTAGAGGTAATGTACAATACCATGTGCTACTGTGCAACCACGCGTATTACTGTACTTTTATCACCAGGTATTTCAACTGTTAACGGTAAAGTTTAGCCCTTTTTTTATAAAAATGTTATTTATGTCGCTTTCTATATCCGACAGTAATTCCGTTGTGTGGGATCCACCAATGGTTGTGCCGTCGTACGGATATTTTCCGACAAAAAGTATATTCCTCAACCAAACGAATATATTATGACAACTTGTTTACTTTCAAAATTTGTACATATTTCTCATAACTATAACATTATATCAAATTCACACTTTATTATTCTAAATAACATTTAGAGAAAATTAAATCTTTATTCATAAAAAAGTTGGGGTCTTACAGGTTGCTCTTTAAACAAAACCTATCTGTTGTGACTGATCAACTTGTATCTGCCATTTTGTTTAACTTTCTTATTAATATTAGTCTAGAATTTCTGACTGTTAAGTGTCAGTTTTTGGGCAAATTTCTTAGACAAAATTTCATGCCAATAAGGGAAGATAGGAACAAGCTTCCTTTTGATTTGGAACTTATCAAATGTATTATGAATGAGTGCATACCTTACAATTTAGCATACTTTCTCTTGACATCCATTGAATTTTGTTTTCACAAAAATTGTCTTGGTTATGGTCTCCTCCTTACACACATATTTAAACATCTTGAAATCAATGTCTTTCATCATCAATCTCAACTTGTCTCACATAGCAATATTGTGTCTCACTTGAATCTTCCTCCTCAGCCTTTGATAGTATTTAAAGCTACTGATCATGAAATCATTGAATCCAATATTAATATGGCTTCAAAGTTAGATACACTCAATAGCAGGAACCAAAAGATGTTACGTAACCAAAGTAACATAATGGTGAAAATAGAAGATATTCAACAATCTTAACATCATCTTAAGGACATGGTACATTTCTTAATGGAAAATCAAAAGTTTTCTATGCCTCTTTATCACATTTTTGCAAGTATCAGTTCTGCGAAAACTGAAACTTTGGAGTAATCTCCTCCTGATGCTGATCTTCCAACTCTTAACCTGCCCTTTTCTCCTATTAACTTAGACGGATTCTAACTATTTGGGAAGAATGTAATAATTTTAGATATATCTAACTGTAACTAACTAATACTGACAAAAGTTACTACTACAGTAACTATGCAACTTTTGAATCTTATTCCCGCTACTAACTTTTCAGCAGGTAACAGATACTAACATTTTTCTTTTTGCAGTTCTTTTATAATATTTCTCACTCCCAACATTTTTTTATGATGACAAAGGAGGAGCGAAAATATATTATATACTGTTATAAAAATATTATATATTGAACCAGTGGCGGAACCAGGGCGATTTTGTAAGGGGGCAAAATTTTTAACCGGACACACTAATTTTTTAAATTCGTTTGACAGGTCATAACATGTCCCAAAAATGACCGGACATACTAATTTTTTATTTTGATTTTAAAATGCATTTTCATGATTCGATTTGCCCAAACTCTTTAATTAGCTATGTAAAGCATATATGTATATAGTTTGGGTTTTGGCTTTGCTTAATTCCTAAGTTTTAGCAAAAACAGTCCTAAGAGGACTTTTAGCGAACATGTTATGTGCACCACTTTAACAATTAGATTTCTTAGCCATTTCTTTGTGTTCTAACCCGAATTCGCCATCCTTATTACTCCCTTGCTAAAAAACAGATAACCCAGAACATTAAAAAATAAAAAACCATCAATTTAAATAGTGAATCATCATCAATAATTAAGAATAAGCAATTAAGCACCATATGGTCCATATCAGAAATTCAGAATAACTGAATAGTGAATAATCTCTTGCAAAACGACTAAGCGGAGTACAAATTTAAATATTTTACTTTATTAAATTATTATTACCTGCACAGCTGTCGGCTGGACCAAAGCAAAGCAGTCGGACTGTCCGAGCAGTCGGAGTCACTGAGTCAGTCAGCACTCAGCAGGCCGGCGGCGAGAGGCAGACAGAGGCGCCTGAGGCGGAGCCGCCGCGGAGAGATGAGTGACTGTAAAGAAATCAAAGAGGCAGAGGCAGACTGTAAAGTCTAAAGAGGGTGAGACTGAACCAGATGCGGCTGAACTTGGAAGACCTAGCCACTTTTTTTTTAATGAAACGACGTCGTTTCATTGTTCTTAAAAAAATCGTTGAAACAGAGACTGTTGCTGCCATTGCAGTCCGACTCGGAGCTCGCCGGCGCCTGGACCCTGGATCGCCCCCCGCCCCCGCCCCCCCGCCTAGTTCCGCCTCTGCGCCCCCACCCCCACCCCCACCCCCACCCCCACCCCGGCCTGGACCGACGATCTACCGGGGGCAGATGCCCCCGCCTGCCCCCTAGTTCCGCCACTGTATTGAACTGATATATATTGTTATAAAGTTGCTATATATTGAACTGATATATACTGCTACATGATAATATATTGATGATATTGAATTGCTATATAAACGGTTGCATGTTATATACCATGTAATCAGTTTTTCAATTTTTTTTTAAATGATTGCATAAACTGAGGTAAAAAAATTTCATGATTGCATAAACTGAGGGGAACTTTTATAAATTAAGGGGAAGTTTTTATAGAAAATATTTTTAGATCATTGTCATAATAAAAAAGGGTGAGATTGACGGGTCTCCAACTTTTAGGTTTATTTTTGTTAACGCCAAGTTTCGCCGGCGCGTCCAATCACAAAATCCACGCGCTAGAACCTGCACAGTAACAGATCACACAGAAGCTTGACGGCTTGTGCCGCCGGGGGATAGCTCCGGTGTAAGAATGAGTAACAAGCCGTTACAAGGGTAAACAATGGAGGCTAAGTATTTAGTGCTCAAGAGTAGGTATTACCTCATAATGTTAACCTAGGCCTTGTATTTATAGAGCTAATCCTCTTAGAATCTTTCTCCCAGCTGGATTAGGACTCCTCGCGTATGGTAGTTACCATAATTTGGGTCCAACACAATCTCCTTAAAAGGTGCAAGTAGAATCCAATCTTACCACTACCTTTGGAGTTACCTTATATGCGTGTGCATAGGTACCCGGACTCTGCACGCAGGAGAGCCCACTGCGCAGGCCCAATCGGTCCCATAACCTGGTCTGGGCTTCAGCCCAAAGGACTCAAAGATCCGACCCCGAACACCACAAGACTGGGTTCAGCTCCCGCACAGATGCCGACCCGAACACCCCCAACACCTTCACAGGCTTCGGCCCACCAGTGTCTCAAATCCTTCTGTCAGAAGGCCTTCGGCCCCTATGGGGGTCGGTAAAACGCTCCCGAACATTGCCCCCCAGTCTCTGGTTATAACACATTTATGACTAGAGACTTGGAAAGTCGCAACAGCTAATGATGGGATGTCTAGGGAAGCCCAACGGTCTGTTATAAATATTTGAAACGTTGCACGCCTTTTAACGCCTGGACCCACCTTAAACATTTATTAGCCGCCCTGGGGTTCCGCGCCGTACACCCTATAAAAACCCAACTCCCTATTCCTTATCCCCTTTACTGACTCTTCCTTCTCAAACCCTCTAATTTCAAATTTTCTGGCAAGGCGATTTCCGGCGAAATACTGCTTCTCCGTGTTCATCATTTTCCTCTATTTATTCAGCATTTTGTGTGCTATTTTTGCTTGTTTCCTTCGTCTAGACTCCTCATTTTCACCATTTTTCTCGTAAAATGGCCGATTCCAGCATCATCCCCATCACTGAGCTTACCACCGTCACCGCCGGCGACCTCCTGGAGGTCATACTGCCGGATGCCTCCACGGACACCACTCCTCTGAACCTCCCTAGTTCGGAGGATGCTGAGTTTAGGATCCGAGATGCCTACCGCTCCTCTGAAGAGTTCTCTCGCCTTCATACGCGTTCTTCCATCACATCGTCCCAAATCTCCGATATCCGTACTCTCTTCAAGATACCCAAAGAATACGAACTCAGGATCCCTCAGCCCGACGAGAAGATGTTCTGGAGGCCCGAGGGTAAATGGATGGCCGTTCCATTATACGTTCTGAAGTACGGGGTTCGGTTCCCCCTGCACGATTTTATCACCTCTTTTTTGACCTTCGTGGGGATCGGGTTCGCACAACTCGTGCCGAACTCATATATCCAGCTGGTCTCTTTCATTGCCACATGTCAAGAGATGGGTCTCACTCCTGGGCTCGACTTCTTCTTTGCTCTGTTCACCCCCGGCGGGTCGAAAGAGCCCGGGCTTCGCCAACTCACTAAACGCCCCAACCGTACGGTCCCAATCAAGACCCCTTCAAGAAAAAAGGGATGGCATGAACAGTGGTTTTATGCCAAGGGATCCGACCTCCAACTCCTTCCCTCCTGGTCCCATCCAGCCGACCAGGCGGCCAAGATTTCTAAGTTTCCGTCGGGCCGGGCCGAGGCTTTCAAGACGTTCTATGCCCGATGGAAGAAGACCGAGTGGAGCGTGGGGATTCTAATGGACGAATCCTGGCTGTACAAACACGGCTGTGAGTACTTTCTTTCTTTCTACATTTCATTTCTTTTCCTGTTAAGCATTACATGCCCTAACCCTTTCATCCCCGTGCAGTGACCATTTTCAAGCCCGAGGGCGTTGCCGACTCCTTCGTCCCTACTACCATCACCGCGGGGTTCATCCGGCCACCCGTGACCGACGATGCTGCTGAGGAGGATACCGTCCCGATCAGTGAGCTGTCGCTGGGATCCACTTCGGGGCCCGAGCCCCCGAAGACACAAAAGGGGGCGCTGAAGATGAGCCGTGCGGCAGAATTATTGCAGGCGCTTTGATGATCGGTTTGGAGGGCTTCTTGGATTTCTTCATTAAAGTCTTAGCCCAATTTGGTGAAGGGTATGAGACTTATCGGGATAAGTCTAAGGCCAAGCTGATGGCTGCTGGGCTTGATACCTCGATTCTTGACTCCTCGGATGACGAATCTGAAGACGATCCTCCTGCCGAATAGATACTTAGGATTTTTTTTTTGTACTTTTGCCCGACTCGTAAGGGATCAGGTTGTAAAAATTTTATAAGTATAAATGAAATATACTTTTTGGCCCATGGATGTTTGTTATCAGTTGTACTTAGAACTAATCTCGATCAGTTATGTTCATCCAAACTTTCCAACTGGATTGCCCTTAGAGTTTATCTGATATTGAAGGGTCCGACAATTATTCCCGGGACTTATCTCGATCAGGGGTATCTTTTCGAACCTCTTGATCGGATAGTACCTGAGATCTGTTCGTTAAGAATGTATCGAACTCTCGGCCAGTTATGCTCGGGATTTATCTCGATCAGTGGTGTCTTTCCGAACCTCTTGATCGGATAGAGCCCGAAGCGTGTCTGTTCGAGTAGTAACAAAACGCATGAATATAGATGAAGTCAAATATTGTCAGAAACGAAACTTTCATTTATATCCTTTAAATTGAATCGGTTACATAGATAGAAGTAAGAATAACACAACTATTACTGGTATAATTTTCTAAGTCTTCCAGCATGCCATGTATTCTTTACCTCCGAACCGTTCATTGCTCGAAGCTGGTATGTTCCAGGATTTGGCACTCCTATCACTTCGTAAGGACCCTCCCAGTTAGGCATTAACTTGCCGGTGTTCTGGGGGGTTGAAGCCTCCGACTCCCGGAGGACTAGATCTCCTACTGCAAACCTCCTAGACTTCACCTTCTGATTGTAGTGTCTGGCGGTTCGTTGCTGATAAATTGCCAACCTCAGCATAGCCGAATCCCGAACTTCATCCAGTAAATCCAGATTTGTTCTCAAGCCATCATGGCTGTATAACTCTTTATATTGGCTGACCCGAAGGGAGGGTGATCCGATCTCCACAGGAATTAGAGCATCGGTCCCATATGCCAATCTGAATGGGGAGTCCCCCGTTGTAGTTCGTGGGGTAGTTCGGTATGACCATAAAATAGATAATAACTCTTCAGGCCACCGACCCTTCAGTTCATCCAACCTACGCTTTATTCCATTGAGTAGGGTTCGATTGGTTACTTCCACTTGACCGTTCGACTGAGGGTGGGCAACCGAAGTTTTTCGGTGTTGGATGACTAACTCTTCCAGAAAGCCTTCGAATTTTGACCCGACGAACTGTCTGCCATTGTCTGAGACTATTGCCATCGGGATGCCGAACCGGTAGACTATTCCTTCTTTGACAAACTTTAAACATTCCTGCTCAGTTATCTTTTGCAATGGCTTAGCCTCGACCCACTTCGTCATGTAGTCGATAGCTACGATCACAAAACTGACCTGTCCCTTAGCCTTTGGTAGAGGGCCTAGGATGTCAACTCCCCATACAACAAAGGGAATTGGAGATAGGACCGAATACAACTCTTCTGGAGGTTGATATGGAATGTTGCTGTTCAGCTGACATTTGGGGCACCTCTTGACAAATTCCTTGGCTTCTGTATAGATAGTCGACCAGTAATACCCCTGCCTCAGAATTTTATGTGCCAGTGATTTTGCTCCCATGTGATCCCCACAGATTTCCTCGTGGACTTCCCGAAGTGTGTAGTCTGCTTCTGAAGGGGTCAAGCATTTCAGCAGAGGAGAGCTAAAGGATCTTC
This sequence comes from Panax japonicus, assembly GCA_020205505.1. Taxonomy (NCBI): domain Eukaryota; kingdom Viridiplantae; phylum Streptophyta; class Magnoliopsida; order Apiales; family Araliaceae; genus Panax; species Panax japonicus. The sequence goes on from JAINUV010000843.1 coordinate 102,826, forward strand.
GGTAAAGATCTCCATCATGAGGACGAAGTTTGAGCTTCGGTGTTTGACTTGTCTGGCTAGGATTCGATCTGAAGGTAGGGTCCCTTCGGCCAAGTATGAAATGTAAGGAGTGAGTCAGCAGTTGAGTCGGTCTAACGCTAGGACTTCTGTCTTCGGGATACTGGGTTTTTTCCAAAACCTCTAAGTACACCGATCCATCGAAAGAGCTCGATTCGGTAGTTGCCAATCGTGCGAGAGCATCTGCTATGGTGTTGTCCGATCGATCCACCCCCAAACAGCTGTGCGATGCAAAGTATGTGAGCTTATTTTTTAACTCGGTCAGATATTTGGTCATCCTTGCCCCCCGAGCTTCATACTCGCCAGATAACTGCTTGACCACCAACTGTGAGTCACTTTAAATGATTAACCTTCGTACTTCTAGGCTTAGAGCCAATCGTATCCCTGCTAAGATGGCCTCGTACTCTGCTTCGTTGTTCGTGGCCTTAAAGCCGAACCGAATGGCTTGTTGGACCTTGAACCCTTCTGGACTTGTCAGAATGACCCCTGCTCCGCTGACGTCTGAAGTTGACGATCCGTCTACATATAGGGTCCATGCGGTCTGATTCAGTTGTGCCTCGGCCACTATATTCATCTCTGGCTCTGTGAGAGAGCATTCTACTACAAAATCTGCCAGTGTCTGCCCTTTGATTGTCGTTCGGGGATGATACTCTATAGCAAACTATGTTAATTCCATCGCCCATGCGGCCAACCGACCTGACACCTCGGGTTTATGCAGAATCTTTTTCAAAGGTTGATTAGTGTAGACCACTATCACCCGACCCTGGAAATAGTGCCTAAGTTTCCTACTAGCAATTATGAGGGCGTAAGCGAACTTTTCCAGGTTCGGGTATCTTGTCTCTGCGTCCCGAAGAACATGGCTGACATAATACACGGGGAACTGTTTGCCTCCCGTATTCCTTACCAGTGCCGCCCCTATCGCCATTGGGCTGGCAGCTAAGTATAAGTATAAAGGTTCAGAGGCAACCGGTTTCATGAGTAATGGTGCCGAACCCAAATACCTTTTGATCTCTTGGAACGCGTCTTCGCATTATGAAGTCCACTGGAAGCTTTTGTCATTTTTCGGACCCTTGAGAGTGTCAAAAAAAGGGTAGACACCTTTCTGCTGACCTTGACATGAATCTCTGAAGGGCCGCGATTCGGCCCGTCAGCCTCTGGACATCTTTGTATGTTTTCGGAGATTTCATGTCTAAAATCGCCGAGATTTTTTCTGGATTGGCTTCGATTCCCCTTTTACTGACCAGATATCCCAGAAATTTCCCTGAACCCAATCCGAAGGTACACTTGGTCGGGTTTAGTCTCAGATTGTGTTGTCTTACCGTCTCGAAGCAGTCTGCTAAATCCTCCAGATGATCCCGGACCGACATGCTTTTGACGATCATGTCGTCCACATACACTTCCATACTCCGCCCCAGTTGTTTTCTGAACACGAAGTTCATCATTCGTTGGTAGGTTGCCCCGGCGTTCAGCAGTCCAAAGGTCATCTTCCGATATGCATATATTGCCCAATGAGTGATGAAGCTAGTCTTTGGGATATCCTCCTTATGCATCGATATTTGGTGATATCCCGAGAAAGCGTCCATAAAACTTAGCATTCCATACCCTGAAGTGGCATCAATCAGCTGGTCTATGTTGGGTAACGGATAGAAATCTTTAGGGCACGCCTTGTTCAGGTCCGTGTAGTCGATGCACATCCTCCACTTTCCATTTTGCTTCTGAACTAATACCACATTCGCCAGCCATTCGGGATAGTCGATCTCGAAGATGAACCCCGCGTCTAGCAGTTTAGCGACCTCTTCGTCTATGATCCTCTGTCTTTCCGGGGCGAAGATCCTTCTTTTCTGTATCACTGGCTTCTTCTTCGGATCGGTATGGAGCCTATGCAGCGCTACTGATCTGTTTACCCCGGGCATGTCACTGGGTTCCCAAGCAAAGATGTCGGTGTATACCCTAAGCAACTCCACCAGACCTGTTCGCAGCTGTTCAGTTAATCCTGCCCCAATCTTGATCAGTTTGTTTGGATTCCCCGGTATTAACTCGACATCCTTCGTTTCTTCGGCCGGTAGAGCCATAGGTTCGGTACTTCCTTCCGTGAACGGCTCTAACTCGATGGTCATTGTCTGTTTTCGTTTACTAACCCCGACTCCTGAAGATATCAGAGTGTTCCGATAACACCTTCGGGCAATATCGAGATCACCTTTTACCTCCCCTATCTCGTTCGGTGTCGAAAACTTTATTTTGAAGTGAGGTATAGATGTTACTGCCTGCAGTGTCGCGAGAGTAGGCCTCCCCAAGATGGCGTTGTAAGCCGAATCCACTTGTACCACAAAAAACTTTACCATGATTTCTGTCTGTTGAGGGGCCGTATCGAATCGGACTGGCAGTTCTATCGTGCCTGACACATGGACTGGGTCCCCACTGAAGCCGTATAACGGGCCTTCGCCTCCCAATTCCATCTTCTTTCCCCCCAACTCCATCCTCTGATAGGCATGTGTATAGAGTATGTCGACTGAGAACCCGTTATCAATCATCATTCGCTTCATGTCAACCAGCCCGACCTGAGCTGTTATAACCAGTGCCCCGTCGTGTGGTTCAATGTGGTCGGTAGGGTAGTCGTCATCTGAGAAGGAGATGGTCGTGCCTGAGTATGGCCTGTCCTTCCTGGGCGAGGAGCCGGCCAGTGACAGTATGGCTTCGAGATGCCCACTCCTTTTTCTACCGGTTACACGCCCTACCGAACCGCCCGATATAACGTCAATAACTCCTCGTGGTTGGGGGTTCGGTTGCGGCTGTGCTTCCTGGGGGGGTTCTCTGATGTCCTCTTCGGGAGCTTCCGACCCTTCTCTACCGACTACGTACCGTACCAACTGCCCATTCTGTACGTTCTTTTCTATCAAGTCTTTCAAGTTATTGCAATCTTCTGTTGTATGGCCTCGACTCTGGTGGTACGCACAGTACTTGTTCTGACCCCTTTTTCCCGGTTTTGTGATCGTTGGGCATGGTTCGAAAAAGGGCTTGTTTCGTATCTCCTCCAGTATCTTGGCTCGATCTGTGGTGAGTGCAGTGTACACTTTGTTGACATTTTTGTTTGGGAAGGGCGGCCTTCCACTGCCCGACCCTCCTCCACTATAATTCCTCTTACTGTAGCTGTCCGACCTACCCTGGATGTCGTACTTCTGATAATTCTGTTTGTCCCGATCTCTGGATTTGTCGTATGATTGGGACTGTGGTTTGAAGTTCCCCATCGCTTCCTCAACTGCTATATGACCCTCGGCCCTGTGGAATGCCTCCGTTAAATCTGTCGGAGGGTTGATCACCAGGTCCTTCATCAGTTTTTTGGATTTCCCGATGTCTAACCCGGTTGTGAAGAATCCCAAGGCTTGTGGGGAGTTCAACTCTGCCACCGACCCCACAGCCTCTCGGAACCTTTTAACATACCGCCCCAGGTTCTCATCTGATCTCTGCCTGACCTGCATGAGGGATGCTGTGATCTTTCCCCGTCTCTTGTTACTCCCGAACTGAGCATGGAACTTTTCTCGAAGGTCTCTCCACGAGCTTATGGACCCTAACGCCAATGTTCCCATCCATTCCCTGGCACTCTTCTTCAGGGTGGTGGCGAACATATGACACTTGGCCGCATCAGAATGGTCGTAGTACGTCATCAATCGGTCGTACCCATCAGAATGATCATAAGGATCTCCCAGCCCGTCGTAAGTCTCCATTGGGGGCATCTTCCTTTTGGGGTCAGCAATCTCCCGATTTATTTCCACCGAAAAGGGTGACCCTATACAGGCCGAGGGTTCTCCCGTTGAGCCTTTGGTCAATAGAAGTTTCTCCAACTCAGCTACCCTTTTGGCGAGGGGGTCGGATTCTCCTTCATGAGGGGACGATCGGGGTCTGTCCCTCTCACGTTCGGGAATCTCATCTCCCCTCCTCTTTCCGGATTTGGCTGGGTGTTCTGATCGGCGGCCTGCTGAACGGCTCCTCCTCCGGCTTCGGCCGTCCCTCGAACGACTACGGTGTCTGCTCCATTCCCTATCAGCCTCTCCCCTTCGAGGAGACCGAGACCGACTATGGTGCCTACGCCTCCTGGAGGATGCCTCCTGTTCCCCGGCCATATTAGCCATCTGTAGTTTGAGTTCCTCCTGTTGGAGACGTAGGGCCGTCATGGCATCTTTGTTTTGCTGCATCTTTTTCTGCAGGATGAATTCTCTTTGATCTCGACTACCTAATGTGCGACTCTTTTCATGCAACTCCAACGCCTGTGGGTTAGCTTCGTCCATCAGACTGGCTTGGTTGGGAGTACGTTGGCTTTCATGAAAGAGCCGCCTCCGAGGGGAGCCAGCCGGCTCCCTCTGATCGTCCTGGATTCTGGAACCCAGTCTGTCCTTCACCGACCCTCTCACCTGAGTGGTCTGGTGCGACTTGGCCTTATCCCGGTTGGAAACTGCATATTCTGCACTCGCTATCGTCTCTCGCCGGAAAAAGATCTGATTGTGATTGTTTAAGCACTAATGCCCTCCTTCTAGCGCCAATGTTAACGCCAAGTTTCGCCGGCGCGTCCAATCACAAAATCCACGCGCTAGAACCTGCACAATAATAGATCACACAGAAGCTTGATGGCTTGTGCCGCCGGGGGATAGCTCCGGTGTGAGAATGAGTAACAGGCCGTTACAAGGGTAAACAATGGAGGCTAAGTATTTAGTGCTCAAGAGTAGGTATTACCTCATAATGTTAACCTAGGCCTTGTATTTATAGAGCTCATCCTCTTAGAATCCTTCTCCCAGCTGGATTAGGACTCCTCGCGTATGGTAGTTACCATAACTTGGGTCCAACACAATCTCCTTAAAAGGTGCAAGTAGAATCCAATCTTACCACTACTTTTGGAGTTACCTTATATGCGTGTGCATAGGTACCCGGACTCTGCACGCAGGAGAGCCCACTGCGCAGGCCCAATCGTTCCCATAACCTGGTCTGGGCTTCAGCCCAAAGGACTCAAAGACCCGACCCCGAACACCACAAGACTGGGTTCAGCTCCCGCTCAGATGCCGACCCGAACACCCCCAACACCTTCACAGGCTTCGGCCCACCAGTGTCTCAAACCCTTCTGTCAGAAGGCCTTCGGCCCCTATGGGGGTCGGTAAAACGCTCCCGAACAATTTTGATGATAACAATAAGTAGTAAATAGGCTAAGTAAATATTAGAAACCTCTCCATAGAATTTATATTATAACTATATTAATTATCTTATTTACTTTAACCTAAAATATTTTCAAATCTTATTGAATTGATTTTCTTGATCTTGATAATCTAATATCAAGTGTTAAAAAAATTAGTTCATAAAATAACATTTCCTAAGTCAAGGAGAACTCATATTCTTAAATGATTTTTATTTACTAATGTTTTCAAAAATATATCTTATATATTATTTATTTTTACAAAAAGAAACATGCAAAAGGTTTTTTTTCCTTCCTTAATCCGAAATGAAACTTGGAAAGTTAATTAACCCATTTGAAGTAATATATGAGACTAAAGGCTTATAAAGCCTTGTTGACCGAAGCCTGAGAATTTGAAAATTAAATGAACGTGGGATGAATAAATGAAGAAGGCTTATAGCCTTGATACTTTGACCGAAGCAAGCTTGCATGTGCTGATATTAAATGAAAAGTTTAAAAAAGTAATTTACCATGTGTTAAAAATCAAACTTTAGAAGCTAATCTTTTTGGTGGGCATATTATTTGACAATCTGTGTGCTCATTTAATCATCCAAGCCACTCATTTTCAATCAAGCAATCTCAGCCCTTGATTTTCAAATTAAATAACCTTCCAAATTACCTTTTTACCCTAAGTTTCAAAAATTTATAAATATGAGACTTTTCTTTTCATTTCAACTTATCAATTCAGAAACAAAAAAAATCTTATACTCTCATTGCCTATATAGTATCTCTCTAAAAAGCTTTCACTCTCTTCTTATCAAAGTTCTAATCATTTAAAGAAGAGAAAATTGATCTAAGTATTTGAGATAAGTTATTTGATTGATTTATTTGAATTATCTCTTACTTGTTTAGATTTATATTTATACAAATATAAATTGTTATACACAATTATATCTATCTAATAAAATACAAATGATTTTGAATTTTCCGCTCATTCAATAAATCATCTGGGCCGTCCAAAGTTTAGGATAAATCTCACCATCCATCTATCTAATAAAATACAATCTATCTAATTCTATATATCTAATTATATCTAATAAAATACAAATGATTTTGAATTTTCCGCTCACTCAATAAATCATCTAGGACGTCTAAAGTTTGGGATAAATTCCACCATCCATCTATCAAATAAAATACAAATGATTTTGAATTTCTCGCTCACTCAATAAATCATATGAGTCGTCCAAAATTTAGAATAAATCTCAACGTCCATAGTGCCGGAGGCACGAGACTGTTGCTAGTATATCTATATTTCACCTATAAATATCACATAAAAATTCAGTACTTAGATATCGATACAATTCAAAAATATTCGTCTTTAGTGAATGATAAAGTGAATTATCCGAACGGTCTTTAAAATCCTGAGTGGCTTTTTAATTATATAATTTATTTATATAAATATCGTAAAATAGATCAGTATTTAGATACTGATACAATTCAAAAATATATCTCTTAAGTGAATGATAGAGTGAATTATCCGTACGGTCTTTAAAATTCTAAGTGGTCTATCGAAATATTTATATAAATATTCGTTGTGAAACTATAAATTTGTTCAGTACTTAGATATCAATATGTTAGTTCCCAGAAACTCAATAGTTATCTAGAAGGGGGGTTGAATAGATATTTTAAAAATTCTTTTTCAAAATGCTTTGTCAACTATTGTTAATCAATTTCAACGGAATATGTGATTTGTTTGTTCCACTTTAAGATAAACAGAGTTAATAGTTAACATGCAGTTATATCAAGTATAGCAGTTAAAGCAAGAATATAAAAGACACAGATAATTTAAGTGGTTCAGAACATTTAAAGCTCCTAGTCAACTCTTCTACTCCTTGAGTAGGAAATCCACTAAGGATGTTTTTACAATCTTTGAATCACTTAAATTCTTTCAAGACCAGCAGTCTTGGAACTTCTTAGTTCACTTAGAACTCTTCAAGTCCAATAGACTTGGGACTTCTTTGTTCACTTAGAACTCTTCAAGTCCAGCAAACTTGGCATTTCTTACTTCACTTAATGATAGTTGAGTTCTTGAACGGTGCTACTCAGTTGTCATTAAGCTTGTATTTGAAAGAACTGAGTAGCCGAACAAGCTTTCTTTTCAGATCGTAGAGTTGAGCGTTGTGTGTTCTTCAGCTTTTTGTTGTAGCTTGCTTTTTTCTTACTTCTGCATCTGATTTGTATATAAGGTGCCTTTGAAATGTATCCGTTTGAAGGCATCTGTTGAAGCATTAATTGTATTTGACATTTCTGAGCACTGATGGTGACTTTCTATAAATCTTCTGATTAGCCGTCTGGCCTACGATTTCTTGATACTCTACGATTCTGCCTTGGCTCATGCAATCTCTTGACTGGCTCGACAGACTACGATTCTGTTGAAGCCTATCTATTACATCTCAAGACATAGATCAATCTAACAGCTTTGATCTTTTCTTCTATACATTCATTTACAGAATGATAAACATTAAAGCTCAGATCAACCTAACAAGTTTGATCTACCACTAAGTCCTTGGACTTGTATTCCTCGAAGGACCTTACATATGAACATGAATATTTACTTTCAACATCAAATTTAAATATGAAATTTCCCAACACAATACAATTTAGAAATATTCCTTTTGAATGAAAGATAGAGTGAATTATTCAAACAGTCTTCAAAATCCTAAGTGGCCATATTTAAACGTATTCACATCCTAGATTAAATATATTGTCATATATATATATATATATATATATATATATATAAGTGAAACTGTGACGCCCCTAAAATAGGTATACATCACCCATCTTAAGTCGCCAAATACATGGTATAAAATTCAAATACAACTTAATTATACAACAGTCGTGTAAAATACAACAAAACATAATCTAAGAGTTTTAATAAGAATGTTGTCATCTAGACAATTTCCACACTCATTGGAGTCCTCATTACATTTATTGTCACATTATTTAATAGAATAGTGAGGACTACTAATGCTATCATCTGGACTGTCACTCTGTTCCCCGACTAGTCCCGGCTACGTTCTCATTTCCTGAAGAGAATAGTGAAAGAAAGGGTGAGCTCAACTAGCCCAGTAATAAATATTATGACTAAGATAATGCATAATAAATTATCATTAGCCCTCAACAGTGTTAAACTCATAAAATATAATAAACATCAAGTTTAACTGCAGCGGAACAAGAAATCCATTAGAAGAGTCAAGTAGAGAATAAAATCTACTATCTTCTATGATTTAAAAGGTTTTTCATCACTTTTATCGCTGAGACTCAGCTTAAAAAATAAACCACATCATCCCTGCACTACGACCAAGGATATTCATTAGTATCACGACCACAAATTATCCATGCACTACGGGCCAAGGATATTCGTGTATTCATCAATGGTCATGATCATGGCAACAACTGTCCATCAATGCATTACGGCCAATGAGGACTTTTACCACATCATTTGTAACATTACGGTAATGATTATACCGAATAATCCCTGGTCATAATCATACCAAGTCAATCTATTCACTACAGGCCACAGATGAATTTCAACATATTATAAACATGAGGATGATGACACTGATATAAGAATTCAATAAAATAAGTTCAAGGATAAATTTTTAAAGATTTATAATTAAATTAATCTAGAAATCAATAATGTCTAAATTGTAAACATGATATTGCTTTGTGGAGTAAAATTCAACAAATAATATTCATATACCAAATGTAACGCCCCCGAAATAGGTCCATTCCATCCAACCTATTCTGAGTCGCCAAAAACATGGTACAGAAAACAACTACAACTTTATTACTACAATTGTCGTGTAGAATACAATAAAACATATGTTATGAGTTTTTATACAAATATATGCCAAATATGACTCATGACCCAACCGTGGACATCACCTCACAATGGCACCTTACATAAAGTTACAGTCAATAACTATTTTAGAAATTAAAATATTTGGGAAGTGCTCAAGGAAACTTTCGTACATGGGAGGTCATGCGTCTAGGTTATGATAGATATCATATGCCCACAGAATTATCCTTGGTTGACCCAATTGACCCCAAAGAAAAATGAGAAGATTACTATCATATTCTTTTAAATGGTGAGTCTCCTCTTGACATATCATTATCTCCACTATCTCTAATTGAGAATTATACTTCAACCAAACACCAAGATTATACAGATAGTGCTCTTAGATATACTCAGCAAGTGGATGTGCACAACCTTGTCTTATGATAACTCGAGGTTGTATATCATTAGACATCTTGTATGATAGTGGCAAAACTCCCTTCCAACGTTGGGTTCGCTTCACCCTATTTGATTAACCAAATATAACTACTAAATGATGTATAAAATACAACACACTTTTCTATACTATTTAGGGATAACCTCTACAGCTAAAGACCACCGTTCTATTCTCCTGTTACCCCCGCTCAACCCAGCTACACTCTTATTACCTGAAGTGAATTGTGAAGCAGAAGGGTGAGCATAACTAGCCCAATAAAGAATATCATGACTAAAGATAAATAAATTATCAATAGCTTTCATCAGTAATAAATCAGATATTTAGAACATATGTTAGATGATAAAAATTTTCAACCATAATTGTAGCGGAACGAACAATCCATTAGAAGAGTCAAATAGACTATAAAGTCTATTATCTTCTCCACGTTAATAGTCCACCAAAAATGTTTTATCCCTGTAACATCAATCAACAGTTCTTTTCCACAATCATATGAATAACTCATAATCATAATTGTGATTCTAAATTCCTCTTCGCACCCAATACAAAGATAATTTTCAACACTTGTCTTTACCTGAAACATCAAAGATCATGGTTATACCAAATCACAGTTTTTGTTCATAATCATACTAATAAATTCATCTTTGCACTACGGCCCAAAGATATTCATCAATAAGTCATCTTTGCACTACGGGCCAAAGATATTAAAAAAAGTCATCTTTGCACTACATGCCAAAGATATTCAACAACAGATCATCTTTGTACTACATGCCAAAGATATTAAGATCTCAAAGAAATATATAATCATTTCAGAATTTATATAAATAATAATTATAACCATGTTGATCAATTCACCTTTTCACTTAAGCTAAAGATATTCAATTATAAATTCAATGGTCATGATCATACCAGTCAACAATTCATCTTTGCACTACTGGCCAAAGAGAACCCATAGTCACGATCATACCAATAATCTACCCATCTTTACACTCAAGTCAAAGAGAAATATCATCATTAGAGTTATAAAAATGTTATATATGACAATATAATCAACATATAGATTTAATCTCCAGAGTAAGATTCATAAATCAACGATAATTTGGTCAAAAAAAGAAACCAATTTTGTCATGAATAGTAACCTCGACACGAAAAGATAAAGTTTCACAATAATATCCATATCAATATTTACAACACCTTAATCCAAATGTTATAAATCACTTAATAATCTCATAATCTAATATTATTAATATTACAACAATATTTTAATCATTTCTTAAACTTATAAACAATTTATATTAATTGTTTACACTTTATTAAATAATGCATTTAATCATCCTAAAATGCCAAACTCATAAGATTTCATCACCAATAACCAAAACTCTCATAAAAAATCTGCATATACCTTATATAGGATTCTTAAGCTATAAAATCCTATTTTCCAATTTTCTTACTTCACATAACATATTTAATTCATTTACTCATAACTTGTCCATTTTCATGAAAAATAACAAATCAGTACAAACAAATTTTCTTTTATGGGATTTAGCAGAATATAGTCCCATATTGAACATATATGTTTCTCAGAATTTTTAAAATTCATTTACTATTTTTCATATGGCCAAAACTGCCAAATATTTAGACATTTATCATAAATTGTACTTTTATCCAAAAATTCCGAAATTTACAGAGTATACTTCTGTTATATACATGTACTGCCAATAAATATTTCACCAATTTTGGAGTTAACCACAAGGAGTTATAAGGGTTTATTTTTAAAATAGTCTTTTCTCATAAAATTCATACCTCCTAATCTATACATCCAAAAATCGTCGTTTTTGGACACAATATAGACAACTCATCAAGTTATTATTTCAAATTTTTCCAGAATTTTTGAGGGTCGGAAAAATTACGAAACTGAAAAACATAATAACTCTTACAATCCCCTACCTCAAAAGAGCAATACTTCTGACTGGAATATCGGATGTAAAGCCGAAGGAAACTTGCACTGAATAGCAACTCTCAAAGTATCTAAATACTCATAAAAATACGCTCGATAATATAGAGAGAGAAAACTTATGTTGCTGGTGTAATTTTCAATTATAACATAAACACCTATTTATAGAAAAATGCTAGAACGCCAAAGAAAACTAAATAATAAAATAATATTATTTATTATACGCATGCCAAGATTCATAGCCACCACCTTTGAACTAAATTCAGCACATAACAATTGAATTCCACCAAAAATATTTCATAAAAAACAAAAGTGGGTCCCACCCAATTTTAATAAAAATTATTTTATTTTTTGAAACTTCAGTAATTCGTAGAAAATAGTCCGTTTATCAGAAAAATACGAATTTTATGTCGATTCCACACGAAATCAAATTCTCTACAACTTTGTATCTTTAAGGTTGTCCAAATTTCAAACAGAAAATATTCGAAATCCACAAACGGGCGATTTTCAACACCTTTTAAAATTCATAACAAATCATACGTTAATTTTAAACGGTTCAAAATTTGTGGATATATATACTCAACTTATATATGTATAAAATATCCAAAAATCACAGCAATCCAACGGTCAGATCAAAATTATAACTCACGCAATAGAGCTTTAAGAACACCGATTTGATTTTTAATACCTCCAATCCGACAAAATACTGAAAAAAACACCTCAACATTAATTTCTTCATTTATAACCACATAAATAAATCCATCATTTATATCCACATCAAATAAATATTTTCTTATCATATAAATTAATAATTAATTATTCACAAATAATATTACATAATCACAATTATGAGAACTAGGCCGTTTCCAGGAAAGATGGGGCTTTTCGATAAGGATTTCTCCTTACTGGCGCGCAATTAGGTGACCAAACCTCTCCTTGACAGAACTTTATAGACATTTCCAATAATGTTATCTAATAATATTATTCAAATAATATGAATTATTGATATGAAAATAGAGTGTGCAGTGACAATTTATTGAACAACAATAATATAAAATATCAACGTAGCAATTATTGAATCAATAAAATAAAATATTGAACAATAATTACTGTGACGCCCCTAAAATTAGGTATACATCACCCATCTTGGGTCGTCAGATATATGGTACAAAATTCAAATACAACTTACTAATACAACTATCGTGTACAATACGATAAAGCATAACTGTGAGTTTAAATATAATTATTGTCTACTAGAGATTATACAAACTCAAAAGGAGTCATCATTACAATTATTAACACACTATTTCACAGAATAGTGAGGACTACTAATGCTATCCTCTGGACCGTCACTCCGTTCCCCGACTAGTCCCTACTATGTTCTCATTTCCTGAAGAGAACAGTGAAAGAAAGGGTGAGCTCAACTAGCCCAGTAAGAAATATTATGACTAAGATAATACATAATAAATTATCGTTAGCCTTCAACAGTGTTAAATTGATAAAATATAACAACATCAAGTTTAACTGCAGCGGAATAAGAAATCCATTAAAAGAGTCAAGTAGAGAATAAAATCTAATATCCTTTATGATTTAAAAGGTTTTTCATGACTTTTATCGCTGGGACTCAACTTAATAAATAATTCAAATCATCGAATCACCCATGAACTACGGCCAAGGATATTTTTTAGTATCACGACCACAAATTATCCATGCACTACAGCTTAGGACATTCCTGTATTCATTAATGGTCATGATCATGCCAACAACTCTCCATCAATGCATTACGGGCCAATGATAACTTTTACCACATCATTTGTAACATTAAGGTCATGATTACACCGAATAATCCCTAGTCATAATTATACCAAGTCCATCTATGCACTACATGCCACAGATGACTTTTAGTATAATATAAACATGAGGATGATGACAATGATATAAGAATTCAGTAAAACAAGTTCAAGAATTAATTTATCCATAAACTAATAATGTCCAAATTGTCAACATGATACTGCTTTGAAGAGTAAAATTCAAGAATGATCAGAAGAATATTTCCATGAAAAGATACTGGATGAAGCGCAAATATCAAGGATATTCTACTAATTTCATGGAGTATAGAAGTCAAAACTTTAACCAACTGAGTATAATAAAGAATGGAATAATAAAAGAAATCATCATGCATTCGGTACTTCGCATAGACAGGTTATTCCAAAAGAATAATAATAACGAAACCAGGTCAAGCAAAATTTGCACCGATAGGATGTTCTAACATAATAATAAAGACGAAACCAGGTCCGTTGTAAAACACACGGACATGATGTTCCAACAGAATAATAACAAAGACGGAACTAGGTCCGTTGTAAAACACACAGACTGGATGTTCCAACAGAATAATAGAAGAATGTCACCAAGTATAGGGTAAACTGCGTATACAGGTTATTCCAACAGAATAATAAGCAATGGATTAACAACAGTTCTCTTCATGAATAAGAAAGAATAACACCCCTTTCATTAGTAGTAGATTGAATACTGTAGTAGTGTTGTAATATAATACTCTTCTTCTTTCTCTCTTATTCTCTCTATACTTTCTCTCTCTATAGCTTGAATGAATTCGTGAAAAATAATGAAGCACTATGCCTCTATTTATAGAAGATTTCTAGCTTAGCACTTGAAATGTGAAAAGGAAAGTGGCTTGACGACTGGTGATGTGAAAAGAAAAGTGGTTTGACGTCTGTAATGTGAAACGACAATTGGTTCGACACCTGTAATATGAAACGGTAAGTGGTTTGACGTCTGGTAAAGGTAGTTACTATTAACGAAGGTAATTACTATTGACGAAGGTAATTACTATTAACGCAGGTAATTACTATTGACGAAGAGACTCTTTGGTGATGACATATGCCCCCCCATAAAATAACGAAACTTACCACAAACGTCTCATAATAGACTCTTTATATACATCAAGGATTGAATAAATATTACCACAAATAATTTTATTTTTAATCAACACATATTTAATCTTTCAACAATTATTAATCATTTATAACGTGTCGTCTCAATTATTGATTTAATAATATAACATATTATACAGATGATACTGTGACAATAATTGAATCAATAATATAAGAGATATGATGCAGCAATTATTGTAGCAATAATTGAGTATAGCTGAGTGACTTCTCACGTAAGCATCAATAATCAATACCGTGTGCTACTATGTAACCACGCGTATTACTGTACTTTTTCTACTGGGTAGTTCAACAGTTTTAACGGTAACACCTCTGCCATTATTTTCATAAAGTATTTTTGTCGTTTTCTCAATCCGATAATAATTCTGTTGTGGGGTCCACCAATGATTGTGCCGTCGTATGAATATTCCCTGATAAAAAGAATATACCCCGACCAAACAAATATTTTATAACAACTTGCTTACTTTGCAAAATTTATAACTATTACCCAAAACTATAACATTATATTAAATTTACTCCATAATATTCAAAAATAATATTTATAGAAAATTTATCTTTATTTATAAAAGTTAGAGTCTTACAACCTCCCATTCTTATGAAATTTCACCCTCAAAATTAGGGTACGTACCTGGTATGTCGAAGAGGTAAGGATACCTTGATTTCATTTTAGATTATATCTCCCAAGTCATTTCCTCAACATCGTGGTTTCTCCACAAAACTTTGACTTGAGGTATAACCTTGGAGCGTAGAATATGTTCCTTCTTATCCAAGATTTGAATAGGAACCTCTTCATACGTCAAATCTTCCGCTATTTCGTCCGGTTCTAACTCAATAATGTGGTTCGGGTCTTTCACATATTTACGTAACATGGATATGTGAAAAAAGTTATGAACACGAGACATACTTGGCGGTAAAGCGAGTATATAGGCCACAGTTCCTACTCGATCGAGGATTAAAAATGGGCCGATAAATCGAGGATTGAGTTTTTCTCTCTTTCCAAATCTCGTAACTCCTTTCCATGGAGCAACACGCAACAACACATGATCTCCTATATCGAATTTCACGTCCTTTCGATGAAGACCAACATAACTCTTTTGTTGATCTTGTGAGGTTTTCATACGTTGTCGGATCATTTGAATCTTTTCCGTAGTCATACGTACCAACTCCGGTCCCAACAACGTTGCTTCACCCACCTCATCCTAGCATACTGAAGAACGACACTTTCTTCCATACAACGCTTCGAATGGAGCCATGCCAATACTTGCTTGATAACTGTTGTTGTACGAAAACTCCGCCAATGGTAAGAACTTGTCCCAACTTTCCTTGAAATCAAGGACACAGAGTCTTAATAGATCTTCAAGAGTTTGAATAGTCCTCTCCGGCTGTCCGTCCGTCTGAGGATGATATGCCGAGCTAAATCGTAAGTCTGTGCCCATAGCTTTTTGCAAACTAACCCAAAATCGTGAAGTGAATCTTGGGTCTCGATCAGAAACTATGGATACCGGCATACCATGCAGTCTTACAATCTCGTTTATGTACATACGAGAAAGACGTTCAGGTGTATAAGTTTCTTGTATCGGTAAGAAATGAACAGACTTGGTCAATCTATCAACAATGACCCAAATTGCATCTATGCCTTGAGAAACTTTAGGAAGACCGGTAACGAAATCCATGGTAATGTGCTCCCACTTCCATTCTGTAATTTCAAGTGGTTGCAATGGACCTTTTGGTACTTGATGCTCCGCTTTAACTCATTGACAAGTTATACACCTTGAGATAAACAACGCTATCTCTCTTTTCATATTGCTCCACCAAAATGTATGACGAATATCATGATACATTTTGGTACTCCCACAATGGAATACAAATGGTATATTGTGCGCCTCCATCATAATTTTATACTTTAAATCAGGGTCGTTAGGAACACAAAGTCTGGAGTTGACTTGAAGTATTTCTTCTTCATCGATTCTTGCTTCCGGCATAGCACCTTCTTGCACTTTCTTCCTCATACGCATCAGCTCAAAGTCTGTAACTTGAGCAGCTTTAACTTTATTGATTAAAGTCGGTTCTAATCGTATATTTGCCATCATCACATGGATCCCTGGAGTCTTTAACTCTATCTCCATCCTTTGCAAGTAACACAAAATGGGCCTTTGCGTTGACAATATCGCACTCGTACTTGCATATGATCTTCTACTCAAAGTGTCAGCTACCACGTTCGCTTTTCCGGGATGGTATTAGATGGTATGATCATAATCTTTCAACAGTTCAAGCCAACGACATTGTCGCATGTTGAGTTCCTTTTGAGTAAAGAAATATTTGAGGCTTTTATGATCCGTAAAGAACTCCACCTTCTCCCCATACAAGTAATGCCTCCAAATCTTTAGTGCGAAGACAAAATCTACCAACTCTAGATCATGAGTAGGATAATTCCTCTCATATTCTTTGAGTTGTCTTGAGGCATAGGCTATGACTTTTCCATGTTGCATGAGAACACATCCCAACCCTTTGCCCGAAGCATCACTGTAGATGACAAATCCCTTCAAGCCAGATGGTATTGTCAGAACAGGTGCCGAAATGAGTCTCCTCTTGAGTTCTTGAAAACTCTTCCCACATTCTTTGCTCAAACCGAACTTTGTATCTTTTCGAGTCAGCTGAGTCAATGGAGTAGCGATTCGTGAAAATCCTTCCACGAATCTCCGATAATAACCAGCTAATTCGAGAAAGCTACGTACTTCGGTCACTAATTTAGGTTGCTCCCAGCTTTGAATTGCTTCAATCTTTGCTGGTTCAGTAGATATTCCATGACTTGATACTACGTGCCTAAGAAATGCTACTTCCTCAAGCCAGAATTTACATTTCTTCAACTTGGCATAAAGCTTGTATTCATGAAGCTTTTGGAGTGTCAGCCTCAAGTGTTGCTCATGATCTTCACGACTTTTGGAATAAATAAGGATGTCATTAATAAAGATGACCACAAAGTGATCCAAATATTCCTTGAATACTCGGCTCATTATATCCATGAAGGCAGCAGGAGCATTAGTCAATCCAAAGGACATGACTAGAAATTCATAATGCCCGTACCGAGTTCTGAAAGCCGTCTTTGGAATGACATCGGTTCTAATCTTCAATTGGTGATATTCGGAACGAAGATCAATCTTTGAAAAGAATTTGGCTCCTTGCAACTGGTCAAACAGGTCATCAATACGTGGCAATGGATACCTATTTTTTATGGTGACATGATTCAACTCTTGATAATCAATACAAAGTCGCATACTCCCATCTTTCTTCTTCACGAATAGAACAGGAGCACCCCAAGGAGAAGTACTAGGACGAATAAAGCCAATGTCTAACAATTCCTGCAGTTGGGTCTTTAACTCTTGAAGTTCAATAGGAACCATTCGATATGGGGCTTTGGAAATGGGTTTTGTACCGGGTTCAAGGTCGATACAAAATTCAATTTCACGCTCAGGGGGTAGGCTAGGAAGTTTTTTGGGGAATACATCTGGAAATTTATTAACAATAGAAATATCGTTCAAAACCGACGTATTTTTGTTTAAATCTGTGACATCTGTTTTTCAATAAACGAATAGCTTTATGGTTTGAGATGACCGTGATTGATTTTAATGGTTTGGTCGCTTGAATTCGCATAATAGGTTGATTAGGAATATGAAAGCTAACAACCTTACGGAAATAATCAATTTTTGCATGATGAGTAGTTAACCAATCAATCCCTAGAATTAAGTCAAATGCAAGTATTTTCAATGAAATAAGATCTACAGGTAATGTGAGGGTACCGATTTGAACCAAACAAGACTTATAAACAGTGAATGTAATGAAGGTTTCTCCCAACGGAGTTTCCACAGATAAGTCAAAGTCTAATTTCTCCGGAGTCAAATTTAATCGATGAGCGCAAGTAGGAGAAATAAAAGAATGGGTAGAACCGGTAACAAATAAAATATAGATTTCATTAGAGTTTATGATAAGCTTACCCGTGATGACCTCATTCGGGTTCCTTGCTTTCTGGGAGGTCACAACAAACGCTCTCCCTTGCACTACCTGTTTTGACTTTTCTGGGACGGCCTTTGGTTTCTCCATCCTAGCTGAATTTGTCTTCGGTGAACGACAAAATTGGGCTAAGTGACCTCTCTTCCACAATTATAACATGCTTTGGAGGGCATCGCGCATTTTGGACTGATGTGCCCCTCCCCTCCGCATTTGAAACATATGATAGGTGGTCGTTCTCCTTCCTTAACGACAGGTGCTGGTGCTGGCGTTTTTCCATCATTGTTGAATCTCCTCTTCTTGAAATGTCCATTCTTATTGTTTTGGACCTGATTACCACCAAAGTGGTTACCATTTCTGGCCTGTTGATTCCCTCCACGCTTGTTGTCACCGCTTCAATGACTGCTCTCGCTGGTATTATCATTTTGCCGACTACTCTCTTTTAGTTACGTTGACTCGTTATCGCGCTCCACTAACTGAGCCCAATTTACAACATCTGAATAGAAGCACAGTTTATGAGAAATAAGATGTTGACGTATCTCCGGCTTCAAACCTCTTAAAAACATCCGTGCCATTCTCTCTTCATTATCCACCAAGTGGGACACAAATCGGGATAACTCCGTAAATTTTGCCTTGTATTGCGACACGGTCATATTGTTTTGTTCCAACTTGATAAACTCCACCTCCTTCATGTGACGAATACTTTCGGGAAAGTATTTGTCGTTGAACAGCTCTTGGAACTTCTCCCAAGACATCTTCAGTACGGCAGGTTGAGTATGTTTTACCGATTCCCACCAGTAATCTGCCTCTCCGCGCAACATAACGGCGGCAAAGGGAACCTTTTGCTCCTCGGAGCATCCCAAGACATCAAATATCTTAGTGATCTTCTTTATCCATGCTTCCGCTATAAGTGGTTTTGGCTCTCACTTAAACTCCGGTGGTCCCAGCTCCTTGAACTGTTTAGCGGTGACCGCCCGAGAGTTTCCAGTGTTTCCACCTTTATTTTGGACAGGAGTCGCTCTCGCCTGCTGTTGCATGAATTGCCTAAAGCCCCTGAACATTTGATCATTCATCATTTGGTCAGTGTTGTTGTTTGCATGAGGATTGTCGCCTTCCAGATGCACATTATCCTGATTATTGATATGTAGTGAATCAACGGCCGCCTGTGCTCCATTGTTATTCTCAACATTCTCGGATGTCATTTTCAGATACTGCCACAAAACAAAGGTTAATTAACATGTAACATATTATCCCTAAATTCTGACCGACCAATTTAAATACAACATAAACTTAGGTAGGTCATACTAGCGAAGGAATTCCCCATATCTCCCCTCCTAGTACTATTCTCACATCTTAGCCAGGGATCATATCCCTAAGCTTTGATACCAACTGTGACGCCCCCAAAATTAGGTATACATCACCCATCTTGGATCATCAGATATATGGTACAAAATTCAAATACAACTTACTAATACAACTGTCGTGTACAATACAACAAAACATAACTGTGAGTTTGAATACAATTATTGTCTACTAGAGATTATACAAACTCAAAAGGAGTTTTCATTACAATTATTAACACACTATTTCACAGAATAGTGAGGACTACTAATACTATCCTCTGGACCATCACTCTGTTCCCTTACTAGTCCCTGCTATGTTCTCATTTCCTGAAGAGAACAGTGAAAGAAAGGGTGTGCTCAACTAGCCCAGTAAGAAATATTATGACTAAGATAATGCAAAATAAATTATCGTTAGCCTTCAACACTGTTAAACTGATAAAATATAACAACATCAAGTTTAACTGCAGCAGAACAAACAATCTATTAAAAGAGTCAAGTAGAGAATAAAATCTACTATCCTTTATGATTTAAAAGGTTTTTCATGACTTTTATCGCTGGGACTCAGCTTAATAAATAATCCACATCATCGAATCACCCATGCACTACGACCAAGGATATTTTTTAGTATCACGACCATAAATTATCCATGCAATACAGCCAAGGACATTCATGTATTCATTAATGGTCATGATCATGCCAGCAACTATCCATCAATGCACTACGGGCCAATGATAACTTTTACCACATCATTTGTAACATTACGATCATGATTACACCAAATAATCCCTGTTCATAATCATACCAAGTCCATCTATGCACTACAGGCCACAGATGACTTTCAACATAATTTAAACATGAGGATGATGACAATGATATAAGAATTCAATAAAATAAGTTCAAGAATTAATTTATCCAGGAACTAATAATGTCCAAATTGTCAACATGATACTGCTTTGTAGAGTAAAATTCAAGAATGATCAGAAGAATATTTCCACAAAAAGATACTGGATGAAGCGCAAATATCAAGGCTATTCTACTAATTTCATGGAGTATAGAAGTCAATACTTTAACCAACTAAGTATAATAAAGAATGAAATAACAAAAGAAATCACCATGCATGCGGTACTTCGCATAGACAGGTTATTCCAATAGAATAATAATAACGGAACCAGGTCAGGCAAAATTTGCACCGACAGGATGTTCCAACAGAATAATAAAGACGGAACCAGGTCCGGTGTAAAACACACGGACAGGATGTTCCAACAGAATAATAATAAAGACGGAACCAGGTCCAGTGTAAAACACAGAGACAGGATGTTCCAACAGAATAATAATAAAGACGGAACCAGGTCCGGTGTAAAACATATAGATAGGATGTTCCAACAGAATAATAGAAGAATGTCACCAAGTATAGGGTAAACCGGGTATACAGGTTATTTCAACATAATAATAAGCAATGGAATAACAACAGTTTTCTTCATAAATAAGAAATAATAACACCCCTTATATTAGTAGTAGATTGAATACTGCAGTAGTGTAGTAACAGAATACTCTTCTTCTTTCTCTCTTATTCTCTCTATACTTTTTCTCTCTATAGCTTGAATGAATTCGTGAAAAATAATGAAGCACTAGGCCTCTATTTATAGAAGATTTCTTGCTTAGCACTTGAAATGTGAAAAGGAAAGTGGCTTGACGACTGACGATGTGAAAAGAAAAGTGGTTTGACGCCTGTAATGTGAAACGACAATTGGTTCAACGCCTGTAATATGAAACGACAAGTGGTTTGACGTTTGGTAAAGGTAGTTACTATTGACGAAGGTAATTACTATTGATGAAGGTAATTACTATTGACGAATGTAATTACTATTAACGAAGGTAATTACTATTGACGAATGTAATTACTATTGACGAAGGTAATTACTATTGACAAAGGTAATTACTATTGACGAAGGTAATTACTATTGACGAAGAGACTCTTAGATGATGACATATGGCCCCCCATAAAATAACCAAACTTACCACAAACGTCTCATAATAGACTCTTTATATACATCAAGGATTGAATAAATATTACCACAAATCATTTTATTTTTAATCAACACATATTTAATCTTTCAACAATTATTAATCATTTATAACTTGTCGTCTCAATTATTGATTTAATAATATAACATATTATACAGATGATACTGTGACAATAACTAAATCAATAATATAAGAGAAATGATGCAGCAATTACTGTAGCAATAATTGAGTATAGCTAAGTGACTTCTCACGTAAGCATCAATAATCAATACTGTGTGCTACTATGCAACCACACGTATTACTGTACTTTTAATACCGGATAGTTCAACAGTTTTAACGGTAACACATCCGCCGTTATTTTCATAAAGTATTTTTGTCGTTTTCTCAATCCGACAATAATTCCATTGTGGGGTTTACCAATGATTGTGCCGTCGTACTAATATTCCCCGACCAAAGGAATATTTTATAACAACTTGCTTACTTTGCAAAATTTATAAATATTACCCACAACTATAACATTATATCAAATTTACTCCATAATATTCAAAAATAATATTTATAGAAAATTCATCTTTATTTATAAAAGTTGGGGTCTTACAATTACTGTAACAATTATTGAGTAGTGCCTTCTTACGTAAGAATCAATAATTCCAAAATACTGTGCAATACCGTGTGCTACTGTGCAATAACGCGTATTACTTTACTTTACCCATCGGGTATTCCAACAGTGTTAACGGTAACGATTACGCCGTTATTTTTAAAAACTAAAATTTATCATTTTCTTCATCCGATAGTTACTCTATTATGGGGCCCATAAATGGCAGCGCCGTCGTACAGATATTCCTCGATAACAAGAATATTCCACGACCAAACGAATATTCCCCGACAACAATAAGTATTTTATAGCCACTTGCTTATTTTGGAAAAAAATTAATATAGCACCCTTAACTTTGCTTTTTATCAATTTAACTATTTACTGAATAATAATTATAAGAAAAATTGAATAATTTTATTTCATAAAATTTGGGGTCTTACAATCTCCCCTCCTTATGAAATTTTGTCCCCGAAATTTACATACCTGGTATTTTAAAGAGTTGAGAATACCTTGCTTTTATTTCAAATTCCATCTTCCCTGTCCTCATGATTTCTCTATTGCTCATCTCCTGTATTTCAGATATCATTCTAGAATACAGCTTCAAAATAAAGGTTAATTGACATATCACAATTTGTCAACTTAAGTAAGAAAATTCAGCTTAGGTAGGATACACACTATCGAAGGATATTACTCGTCTCTCCCTTCCTAGTTCTAATCTCGGATCTCCGCCAAAGATCATATCCTAAAGCTCCGATACCAAATGTAATGCCCCCAAAATAGGTCCATTCCATCCAACCTATTCTAAGTCTCCAAAAACATGGTACAGAAAATAACTACAACTTTATTACTACAATTATCGTGCAAAATACAACAACACATATGTTGTGAGTTTTTATACAAATATATACCAAATGTGACTCATGACCCAACCGTGGACAGCACCTCACAATGGTACCTTACATAAAGGTAAAGTCAATAACTGTTTTAGAAATTAAAATATTTGGGAAGTGCTCAAGGAAACCTTCGTACATGGGAGGCCATGCGTCTAGGTTATGATAGATATCATATGCCCACAGAATTATCCTTGGTTGACCCAATTGACCCTAAAGAAAAATAAGAAGATTACTATCATATTCTTTCCGATGGTGAGTCTCCTCTTGACATATCATTATCTCCACTGTCTCCAATTGAGAATTATACTTCAACTAAACACCAAGATTATACAGATAGTGCTCTTAGATATACTCAGCAAGTGGATGTGCACAACCCTGTCTTATGATAACTTGAGGTTGTATGTCATTAGACATCTTGTATGATAGTGGCAAAACTCCCTTCCAACGTTGGATTCGCTTCACCCTATTTGATTAACCAAATATAACTACTAAATTATGTATAAAATACAACACACTTTTCTATACTGTTTAGGGATAACCTCCACAGCTAAAGACCACCGTTCTATTCTCCTGTTACCCCCGCTCAACCCAGATACACTCTTATTACCTGAAAAGAATTGTGAAGCAGAAGGGTGAACATAACTAGCCCAGTAAAGAATATCATGACTAAAGATAAATAAATTATCAATAGCTTTCATCAGTAATAAATCAGAGATTTAGAACATATGTTAGATGATAAAACTTTTCAACCATAATTGCAGCGGAACGAACAATCCATTAGAAGAGTCAAATAGAATATAAAGTCTATTATCTTCTCCACGTTAATAGTCCACCAATAATGTTTTATCCCTATAACATCAATCAACAGTTCCTTTCCACAATCATATGAATAACTCATAATCATAATTGTGATTCTAAATTTCTCTGCACACACAGGACGAAGTGTGACGCCCCCAAAATAGGTATACAACACCCATTTTGATTCGTCAATAATATGGTACAGAAACAGCTACAACTTTATTAATACAACATAAAAACTGTGAGTTTAAATACAAATATTGCCATCTAGACAATATTCATACTCAAATAAGTCCTCTTTACAATTATTGGTACAATATTTTATAAAAATGGTGAGGACTACTAAAACAACTTCCTAGAACCTTCATTCCATACCCCGACTAGTACTCGCTACATTCTCGCCTCCTGAGAAGAAAAATGGCACAAAAAGGAAAAAGGGTGAGCTTAACTAGCCCAGTAAAGAATATTATGACTAAAATAACATAGAACAAATTATTGTTAGTCTTCAACAGGAAAAAATCTAATAAAATAAAGTAGACAACAAGTTTTAGATCAATATTCGTAGCGGAAACAATAATTCATAGAAGAGTTACGTAGAGAATGAAATATACTATTATCAAAGAATTTAAACGTTCATCATCAATATTTTATCCCTGTAACATAAATCAATATATATCTGGAATCAAATATTCATCTTTGCACTACAGGCCAAAGATATTCACCAGTTAGTCATGTTCATCTAAACACATGTTCATCTTTGCACTACGGGCCAAAGATATTAATCAGAAATCATTAATCTTTGCACTACATGCCAAAGATATTCATTTATATCATCATTTAGGACTGAGGATGATGAAAAATATTTTAAAGAAAATGAATCCAGTGAAACAAAAGAATAAATATTAAGGATTCGTATTTTAGCTATTTCATGTCCAAAAATACCTCATAAATAATCATAGTGGAGTAAAATTCAAGAATGATCAAAACATGGATACAATCAAAGCTAGTATCCATAATAGATATTTTAGACAAAAAGAATAAAATTTTATTTTTTGATGAATAGTGCCATATTCGTGAATAGTGTCGTATACGTGAATAGTAACCCTGACACTAAAAGACAAGAATTTTACAAGAAAAATACTCACAATATTATGGCATAATGATATTGAAAGAATTAATATCATTTAAAAATATAATAATATCCCTTGCCTCATAAAGACAGTAATTCTAGTTGAAACACCAGATATAGGCTATGACTTGAACTTGCACCGTATAGCAACACTCAAAGTATTAAAATACTCACAAGAATACCAAAGTAGAAAATTTAATAAATTAATAATATTTATTAACCAAATTCCTACGCCCACCTCTAGACATTTGAAATCAGCAACTAACATGTGCAAGTGGAGCCAACCAAATGAAAAAAAACGTTTTTCTTTTAAAAAATTTAAAACTTCAAAAATCAATTATTCTGGAACTTCGGAACTTTAATAATTTATAATAAATAGCCATTTTGTCCAAAAAAATCAAACCTTATGTCTTTTCCATAGGAAATTCCATTATCTACAACTTTACAGAAGAAAGGTTTTTCAAATTCCAAACAGAAATTGACCGAAATCCACAAACGGACGATTTTACATGCTATAATCAAATTTCATTCAAGAATTAGGG
The DNA here is from genome assembly GCA_020205505.1 of Panax japonicus. Classification (NCBI taxonomy): domain Eukaryota; kingdom Viridiplantae; phylum Streptophyta; class Magnoliopsida; order Apiales; family Araliaceae; genus Panax; species Panax japonicus. Next base: position 128,586 of record JAINUV010000843.1, read on the forward strand.
CCCACCGACATGTTTAACATGTTTTTAATATTTATTGCAACAAAAATATTCTTCCTCCTCATATACTCATATATCCCACATTCATTGTAAAAATATCACCATTATTATATTATAATAATATAATAAAATATTATTTTATCAGAAAAGATAAAATATCAATTTTTAATAGTTGTCACTTTAAAAGTTTTCTCCATCTATTTCCACATAAAATCAATATTTTCCTCATCATATAAATCAATAATTAATTATTCACAAATAATATTACAGAATCATAATACTGACAACCAGGCCGTTCTCAGGAAAGAGGGGGCTTTCCAATAAGGATTTCTCCTTACTAGCGCGCAATTAGGTGACCAATCCTCTCCTTAGACAGAACTTTCTAGACATTGCCAATAATGTTATCTAATAATATTATTCAGATAATATGAATTATTGCTCCGATAATGAAAAATACTGTGTAGTGACAATTATTGAAACAACAGTAATATAAAATATCAACGTAGCAATTATTGAATCAATAAAATAAAATATTGAACAGTAATTTCTGTAACAATTATTGAGTAGTGCCTTCTTACGTAAGAATCAATAATTGGTGCAATACCGTGTGCTACTGTATTTTAACCACCGAGTATTACAAAAGTATTAACGGTAATAACAACGCCGTTATTTATAAACAACTTATTTTTGTCGTTTTCTTCATCCAATTGCTTTCCGTTATGGGGCCCACACAAGGCTCCGCCGTCGTACGAATATTCCCCGACAACAATTAATATTTTATAACCACTTGCTTATTTGAAATATTTGCGCATTTTATCCATAACTAACCACATTAATCAAATTAACCCTTACTATTTCAAAATAATTAATAAAGAAAATTTTAATTTTATTTATAATAAGTTGGGATCTTACAACCTCCCCTCCTTATGAAATTTCGTCCTCGAAATTGACGTACGTACATGGTGTTTCGAAAAGATGAGGATACCTCGCTTTCATTTCCGTTTCCAACTCCATGGTCATTTCTTCAATAGCATGGTTCCTCCACAAAACTTTGACTTGTGGTATGACCTTTGTGCGTATGACATGCTCCTTCCTATCCAAAATCTTGTCAGGTACCTCTTCATACGTTAAGTCTTCGGGCATCTCGTCCGGTTCTAACTCAATAACGTGGTTCGGGTCTTTCACATATTTACGAAGCACAGATACATGAAAAACATTATGAACACGAGCCATACTTGGAGGTAACGCGAGTCTATAGGCCACATTTCCTACTCGATCAAGAATCTGAAATGGACCAATAAATTGTGGATTGAGCTTTTCTCTCTTCCCAAATCTTTTTACTCCCTTCCATGGAGCCACACACAACAATACATGATCCCCAATACTAAATTTCACGTCCTTTCGATGAAGATCCGCAGAACTCTTTTGTCGATCCTGTGCTGTTTGTATACGTTATCGAATCATTTGGATCTTTTCTATAGTAATACGTACCAACTCTAGTACCAACAATGTTGCTTCACCTACCTCATCCAAACACACTGGAGAGCAACACTTCTGTCCATATAATACTTCAAATGGAGCCACGCCTATACTTGCCTGATAACTGTTGTTGTAGGAAAATTTCACCAATGGTAAATACTTATCCCAACTCCCTTTGAAGTCTAGGACACAGAGTCTTAATAGATCTTCAAGAGTTTGAATAGTCCTCTCCGATAGTCAATCCGTTTGAGGATGGTATGCCGAACTAAATTGTAAATCCGTGCCCATAGCTTTTTGAAAGCTAACCCAAAATCTTGAAGTGAATCTTGTGTCACGATCTGAAACTATGGATACTGGCATGCCATGCAATCTCACAATCTCATTTACGTACATACGAGCAAGACGTTCAAGGGAATAAGTCTCCCGTATCGACAAGAAATGACCAGAATAGGTTAATCTATCAACAATAACCCAAATAGCATTTATGCCTTGAGAAACAGTGGGAAGACCCATAACAAAATCCATGGTAATATGTTCCCACTTCCATTTCAGAATCTCAAGTGGTTGCAATGGACCCTTAGGCACTTGATGTTTCGCCTTTACACGTTGACAAGTTAAACACATCGAGATAAACTTTGTAATCTCTCTCTTCATATTATTCCACCAAAATGTATGTCGAAGATCTTGATACATTTTGGTACTTCCAGGATGGATTGAAAATGGTGTATTGTGTGACTCCATCATGATCTTGTACTTCAAATCAGAATCGTTAGGAACATAAAGTTTGGAGTGGACTCGAAGTATTCCTTCTTCATCAATTCTTGCCTCTGGAATAACACCTTCTTGTACTTTCTTCTTCATACGCATCAGCTTCGGGTCTGTGACTTGAGCAAATTTAACTTTTTCGATTAAAGTTGGTTCTATACGTATACTTGACATCATTTAACGGGACCCCGGAGTCTTGAATTCTATCTTCATATTTTGTAAATCACACAAAATGGGCCTTTGTGGGGACAACATCGCACTCGTTCCCGCATATGATCTTCTACTCAATGTCTCGACTTCCACGTTCACTTTTCTAGGATGGTATTGAATGATATGGTCGTAGTCTTTCAACAACTCGAGCCAACATCATTGCCACATGTTGAGTTCTTTTTGGGTGAAGAAATATTTGAGGCTTTTATGGTATGAATATATCTCCACTTTCTCCCCATATAGATAGTACCTCCAGATCTTTAACACGAAAACGACTTCTGCCAATTCTAGATCATGAGTAGGACAATTCCTCTCATATTCTTTAAGTTGTCGCGTGGCATAGGCTATGATTTTCCCACATTGCATGAGAACACATCCTAACACTTTGCCTGAAGCATCGCTGTAGATAAAAAATCCATCCGAACCAGATGGTATTGTCAGAACAGGTGCCGAAATGAGTCTCCTCTTGAGCTCTTGGAAACTCTTCTCGCATTCCTCCCTCCATACAAATTTTACATCCTTCTGAGTCAGCTGAGTTAATGGGGTAGCAATTCGAGAAAACCCTTCCACGAATCTCCGATAATAACCAGCTAAGCCCAGAAAGCTACGTAATTCGGTCACCGTCTTCGGTTGCTCCCAACTTTGTATTGCTTCAATCTTCGCTGGGTCAACAGATACTCCATGTTTTGACACAACGTGCCCAAGGAATACTACTTCCTCAAGCCAGAACTCGCATTTCTTCAACTTAGCGTAAAGCTTGTTTTCACGCAGCCTTTGGAGTACCAGCTTCAAATGGTGCTCATGATCTTCATGACTTTTGGAATATATGAGGATGTCATCAATAAAGACAACAACGAATTGATCCAAATATTCCTTGAATACTCGATTCATCATATCCATGAAAGCCGCAGAAGCATTGTGACAACCCGATATTTTCTATATAAATAAATCATAAATTTTGCGTATAAATTTTTTTTATTTATTAAAATAAATATGAATGATATGTGTCAAGGTAATGTGTAATTATAATTATATGTGTGATAATTAAAATTTATTTATTACATTAAGTATTGCAAATAAATTTATTTTAGAATTATTGACTATTATCAATTATAATTTTTATACTAATTAATTCCTTATTGGAAATGTATTATTAATTATTTTTCAAGGAAAATATAATCTTATATTATTTAAATAATATATAAAATAATTTTAGAATAACTATAATGATTATTTCATTATATGAATTTGTTCAGGATATTAAGTTAATTAATTTATAATGTTAATTGTGATAGATAAATCAGATATGGAATCCAAACCCTAATTCCGGATTTTGATCAAGGAATGAGAATAATAATATTATATTATTATTTGTCAGTATTATAGATATGTGTATTATGTGTGTAAGGTTAATGTGAGTATCCGTCTTGATGAAACAGTTTTAGTGTTAATGATAAACCCTAATTTTAAATTTAAAAACCCTAATTATATTTGAATTTCTAATAATTAGAAACCCTAATCCGAAAACCTAAACTGGAGGTTTGATCAGTCAGAAATAGTATTACTATGATTAATATCAAGTATGATAGACTTTAATTACTAATTAAGGTGAACCTAATTAGTAAATCAAAACCCTAAAACCTAGAACCCTAATTTAATTTCTAGAAACCCTAATTGTATTATGGAAACCCTAATTTTTGATATTATAAACCCTAATTGCTTTATTAACAAAGTTAATTATGATTAAGGATAATAAACCCTAATGTCCATGTACAAGATAATTACAAACATAAATTAATTAACAAATTTATTTTTCAAAATTTTAGAAACTAAAATCAATTTATTTTTTTATTTTTTATTCAAACCCTAGTTGCTAAATCCTATAATTTGCCAAGTGCTAAACCTTAGGGTTAAACCCTAAGGGTTTGTCAAGTATCAATTTTGCCATTAAAATCAATTATCAAATGACTATTATGCCCTTTTTATTTCTTTAATGAGCTTGCTTGGTAATCTAGCCAAAACTTTAGTTGTTCACCAAACCAACAACTTCATTGACCCTAAAAATGATAGCAACCAGCCTCTAGATGATCATTTCATGGATCCAAGTTGTCTATTTAAGGATTGAAGGAGAGAGAAAATGCATTTGTTCACTAAAATTTTGTCCAACACTTCATCAATTCTCTCTCTCACTAAAACCTCCTAAAATATCAAGCAAATCAGTCCCAAAATCTAGTCCCATGTTTATCATAACAACATCAATAGCCAGAAATCAGAAATTAATCAAGAAAGGTCGTGATATAAAAGATAAATCTAAGTTGCGTAATTGTAAGCAGCGAATCAGGTAAGTATCCTACCTTTGCATTTTCTTTATGCAATGGACAAGTGTAAGAATGTTTCAAAATTATATTATTACTGTACAGATTGTTAAACCTATATTATATACACTCATTGATTATCAACATGTTAGTATATGATAATTCAGTTATATATCTATTCGTTAATTTCTAGAAATGATTATACAAGTGTTCCCACTTGGATAATCATTGTATTTAATCACATGTTGATACACCTTTGATATATATATATATATATATATATATATATATATATATATATATATATATATATATATTGAATTATATATTATTGTTGAACAAGATAAGACCTTTGTTATGAAAACCCGACAAGTATGAACATCCCGATCATGGGAAAATTTTTATGCGCCCAATGCGGACAGAGTGAACGATAACATCGTTCTTGTAATGTAGTATTGATCAATACAGGGTACAACGGGGCTGATCACCCTCCGTGCCCGTAAGCAATGGTCGGTTTACAGATGAATTTCTGTTTAAACCCTTTCGAAAATGAAAACAATGTTCATAGTATGTCACAGAAACCCCATGTATAGACAATACACAGTTTCAAAAATTTGAAAGAGGGTTGTTATGTTATTGTTATTGGTACAGATTACTTCACAACTATTGACCGGTTGTAGAAGGGTATTATAAAGAAAACATTTAAATTCTTTCAGCTTATATATATATATATATATATATATATATATATAATACTTGCTGGGCACTCAAATGCTCATCATTGCTTAATTTTAATGTTTTCAGCTAAGTATGAAGAACTGGAAAGTTCGGCCAAGAACAAGTGAAAAGGAAAGCAAACAGAATATGTTATTGGTATCATTTCTAATAGATAGACTGTATTAAGTTAATGATATATATTATATATCATGTAAAGAATGTAGTAAAGGTTGCGTACTTGGGATTAGACTCTGATAAATGTAAGTTAAGTTTAAGTTTTATATTATGGTTATTATTATTAGTATTATTCCGCTCATAGAAATGGTATCGTGAAGTACCGAGTTCGGGTTTCAAGTATCCGGATTCGGGGACTTTACAAGCATTAGTCAATCCAAAAGACATGACTAAGAATTCATAATGCCCGTACCGAGTCCTAAAGGCAGTCTTTGGAATATCCTCAGTTCTAATCTTCAGCTGACGATATCCAGAACGAAGATCAATCTTTAAAAAGAATTGTGCTCCTTGTAACTGGTCAAACAGGTCATCAATACAAGGTAGCGGATACATATTCTTGATAGTGACATGGTTCAATTCCCGATAGTCAATACAAAGTCGCATACTCCCGTCTTTCTTCTTTACAAATAAAACATGAGCACCCCAAGGAGATGTACTAGGACGAATAAAACCGATGTCCAACAACTCCTGTAGTTGGACCTTTAACTCCTGAAGTTTAATAGGAGCTATTCGATATGGGGTTTTAGAAATGAGCTTTGTACCAGGTTCAAGATCAATAAAGAATTTAACTTCACATTCTGGGGGTAGACCGGGAAGTTCTTCAGGAAATACGTCAGGAAAGTCAATAACAACAGGAGTATTATTCAAATATGACGTGTCTTTATTCAAATCCATAACATGGGCTAAGAAAGCTTGACATCAGTTTTTTAATAAACGAATAGATTTATGACTTGATATAGCAGTGATTGATTTTAATGTCTTAGTTGCTTGAATTCGCACAACAGGTTGGTTAGGAATATGAAAACTAACAACCTTACGAAAACAATCAATTTTGGCATGATGAGTAGTTAACCAATCAATCCCTAAAATCATGTCAAATGCAAGTATCTTTAAAGAGATAAGGTCAACAGGTAAGGTAATGGTGCCAACTTAGATCAAACAAGATTTATAAACAGTGGATGTGATGAAAGTTTCTCCTAACGGAGTTTTCACAGATAGGTCAAAGTCTAATTTCTCCGGAGTCAAATTTAAACGTTGAGCACAAGTAGGAGATAAATGAATGGGTAGCACCGGTATCTAGTAAAGTATAAACTTCACAAGAATTTATGATTAGCTTACCCGTGTTCAACTCATTTGGGTTCCTCGCATTTTGACCAGTCACGACAAACGCTCTTCCAGGAACCGTTGACTTTGACTTTTTTGGGACAACCTTTTGAGTCACCGTCCCCGCTGAACTTGGTTTCGCTACCATACAATCTCGAGCGATATGTCCTTCATTTCCCCAATTATAGCATACCTTGAACTGTTGTGGGCAGTTTGGACTGATATGTCCTTCTTTCCCATATTTATAGCATATGACCGGTGGTCGTTCTCCTCCCTTGGAACTAGTTGCTGCTGGTGCTGACGTCTTCGCATTGTCATTGTTGAATCTCCTTTTTTTTAAAATCTCCCCCCGACTCGCTTCTTCTATTCTCATGGCCATGATTACCACCAGAGTGGTTGCCAGTCTTGTCCGTATTCTTCTTTCTCCGCTGGTTATCGTTGTTCTGATGACTACTGTCACCGGTATAGTCCTGGTTATGGTCCCTCGATTGGCCGTACTCGTTATCTCGCTCTAATAATTGAGTCTTGTTGACAATATCTGAATAGAGAGAAAATTTATGAGAAATGAGATATTGACGTATGTCGGGTTTCAAACCTCTCAGAAACATTCGCGTCATACGTTCCTAATTCTCCACCAAATGATGTGCAAACCTGGAAAACTCCGCGAACTTCGCCTCGTACTAGGACACCGTCATGTTGTTTTGTTCCAATCTAATAAACTCTACCTCCTTCATATGACGAACACTTTCAAGAAAGTATTTGTTATTAAACAATTTCTGAAATGCCTCCCAAGACATGTTGAGTGCGGCTGGATGGGTACGCTTCACAGATTCCCACCAGTAATATGCCTCATTACGGAACATAAAAGTGGCGAATAGAACTTTCTGTTCCTCCGTGCATCCCAAGACATCGAATATCTTGATAATTTGCTTGACCCACGTCTCCGCCTTAATCGGATCTGGCTTCCCCCAGAATTCTAGTGGTCCTAACTCATTGAACTGCTTGACTATGACCAGCTGTGCGTTGCCATTATTTCTTCCTACATTTTGAACAGGAATCTCCTTCATCTGGTTTTGCATGAACCGCAAAAAGCTTCTAAAAATCTCACCGTTCATCGTCTACTCAGTGGTGTTGTTTACAGGAGGAACATTGCCAGCCTGTTGCACGTTGTCCTCATTAGTGAACAAAGGTGTCTTCACAGTCTCATTTACTCCACTATTAACATTCTCAGTCGACATTCTCAAATACTGCCATAAAACAAGGGTTAATTTAACAAATTAATATATCACATAATATCCCTATATTATGACCAACAAATAAGCTTAGGTAGGACACACTAGCGAAGGATTTACTCGTCTCTCCCCTCCTAGTTCTATTCAACGATCTCCGCCAGAGATCATATCTCTAAGCTCTGATACCAACTGTGACGCCCCCAAAATAGGTATACAACACCCATTTTGAGTCGTCAATAACATGGTACAGAAACAACTACAACTTTATTAATACAACATAAAAACTTTGAGTTTAAATACAAATATTGCCATCTAGACAATATTCATACCCAAATAAGTCCTCATTACAATTATTGGTACAATATTTTATAAAAATAATGAGGACTACTAAAACAACTTCCTAGAACCTTCATTCCATACCCCGACTAGTACTCGCTACATTCTCACCTCCTGAGAAGAAAAATGAAACAAAAAGAAAAAGGGTGAGCTCAACTAGCCCAGTATAGAATATTATGACTAAGATAACATAGAACAAATTATCGTTAGTCTTCAACAGGAAAAAATCTGATAAAATACAATAGGCAACAAGTTTCAGATCAATATTCGCAGCGAAAACTATAATTCATAGAAGAGTTACGTAGAGAATGAAATCTACAATTATCTATGAATTTAAAAGTCCATCATCAATATTTTTTCCCTATAACATAAATCAATATATATCTGGAATCAAATATTCATCTTTGCACTACAGGCCAAAGATATCCACCAGTTGGTCATGTTCATCTAAACACCTGTTTATATTTGCACTACGGGCCAAAGATATTCATCAGAAATCATTAATCTTTGCACTACAGGCCAAAGATATTCAATTATATCATCATTTAGGACTGAGGATGATGAAAAATATTTTAAAGAAAACGAATCCAGTGAAACAAAAGAATAAATATTAATGATTCGTATTTCAGCTATTCCATGTCCAAAAATACCTCATAAATAATCATAGTGGAGTAAAATTCAAGAATGATCAAAACATGGATACAATCAAAGCTTGTATCCATAATAGATATTTTGGACAAAAAGAAAAAAAATTTATTTTTCGGTGAATAGTGCCGTATTCGTGAATAGTAACCCCGAAAATAAAATATAAGAATTTCACAAGAAAAATACTCACAATATTCTGGCATAATGATATTGAAAGAATTAATATCATTTTAAAAAATAATAATATCCCTTACCTCGTAAAGACAGTACTTCTAGTTGAAACACCGGATATAGGCTATGACTTGAACTTGCACCGTATAACAACACTCAAAGTATTAAAATACTCACAAGAATACGCTCAATATATCGAGAGAGAAAGAGAGAGAAAACATCAGTTTCTGGTGTGATTTTTAATTCTAACCTAAGCACACTATTTATAGGAAAATGCTTAGAACACCAAAGCAGAAAATTTAATAAATTAATAATATTTATTAACCAAATTCCTACGCCCACCTCTAGACATTTGAAATCAGCAACTAACATGTGCAAGTGGAGCCAACCAAATGAAAAAAAAACGTTTTTCTTTTAAAAAAAAATTAAAACTTCAAAAATCAATTATTATGGAACTTCGAAACTTCAATAATTTACAATAAATAGCTCTTTTGTCAGAAAAATTCGAACCTTATGTCTTTTTTATAGGAAATTCCATTATCTACAACTTTGCAGAAGAAAGTTTTTTCAAATTCCAAACAGAAATTGACCGAAATCCACAAACGGCCGATTTTACATACTATAATCAAATTTCAGTCAAGAAATAGGGTCCACCGACATGTTTAACATGTTTTTAACATTTATTGCAATAAAAATACTCTTCCTCCTCATATACTCATATATCCCACATTCATTATAAAAATATCACCATTATTATATTATGATAATATAAAAAAATATTATTTTATCAGAAAAGATAAAATATCAATTTTCAACGGTTGTCACTTTAAAAATTTTCTCCATCTATATCCACATAAAATCTATATTTTCCTCATCATATAAATCAATAATTAATTATTCACAAATAATATTACAGAATCATAATACTGACAACCAGGTCGTTCCCAGGAAAAAGGGGGCTTTCCAATAAGGATTTCTCCTTACTGGCGTGCAATTAGGTGATCAAACCTCTTCTTAGACATAACTTTCTAGACATTGCCAATAATGTTATCTAATAATATTATTCAGATAATATGAATTATTGCTCCGATAATAGAAAATACTGTGTAGTGATAATTGTTGAACAACAGTAATATAAAATATCAACGTAGCAATTATTGAATCAATAAAACAAAATATTGAACAGTAAATACTGTAACAATTATTGAGTAGTGTCTTCTTAAGTAAGAATCAATAATTGGTGCAATACCGTGTGCTACTGTGTTTTAACCACCGAATATTTCAAAAGTATTAATGGTAATAACAACGCCGTTATTTATAAACAACTTATTTTTGTCGTTTTTTTCATCCATTCACTTTCCGTTATGGGGACCACACAAGGTTGCGCCGTCGTACGGATATTTCCCGACAATAAGAATATTCCACGACCAAACGAATATTCCCCGACAATAATTAATATTTTATAACCACTTGCTTATTTGAAATATTTGCACATTTTACCCATAACTAACCACGTTAATCAAATTAACCCTTACTATTTCAAAATAATAAATAAAGGAAATTCAATTTAATTTATAATAAGTTTGGGTCTTACACGAAGATAATTTTCATCACTTGTCTTTACCTGAAACATCAAATATCATGATTATACCATATCACAGTTCCTGTTCATAATCATACTAATAAATTCATCTTTGCACTACGGGCCAAAGATATTCATCAACAAGTCATCTTTGCGCTACGGGCCAAAGATATTCAAAAACAGGTCATCTTTGCACTACATGCCAAAGATATTCAACAACAGATCATCTTTGCACTACATACCAAAGATATTAATATCTCAAATAAATATATAATCATTTCAGAATTTATATAAACAATAATTATAACCATGTTGATCAATTCACCTTTGCACTTAAGCTAAAGATATTCAATTATAAATGTAATGGTCATGATCATACAAGTCAACAATTCATCTTTGCACTACTGGCCAAAGAGAACCCATAGTTACGATCATACCAATAATCTACCCATCTTTACACTCAAGTCAAAGAGAAATATCATCATTAGGGTTATAAAAATGTTATATATGACAATATAATCAACATATAGATTTAATTTCCAGAGTAAGATTCATAAATCAACGATAATTTGGTCAGAAAAAAAAAACCAATTTTGTCGTGAATAGTAACTCATGAATAGTAACCTCGACACGAAAAGATAAAGTTTCACAATAATATCCATATCAATATTTACAACACCTTAATCCAAATGTTATAAATAACTTAATAATCTCATAATCTAATATTATTAATATTACAACAATATTTTAATCATTTCTTAAACTTATAAATAATTTATTTTAATTGTTTACACTTTACTAAATAATGCATTTAATCATCCTAAAATGCCAAACTCATAAGATTTCATCACCAATAACCAAAACTCTCATAAAAAATCTGCATATACCTTATATATGATTCTCAAGCCATAAAATCCTATTTTCCAATTTTCTTACTTTACATAACATATTTAATTCATTTACTCATAACTAGTCCATTTGTAACATTCTAGAATTTTAAATTATAATATTAAATATTTATTGAATTATATAAGTATTTAATGGATGTGTTTATTATTGATTAAATAATTGTTCAATTTGATTTGATTTGAGTTAATTAATTATTTGTGAAGTAAATAATTAAGGAGTTAAGGAAATTAATTGTTATGAGATTATATACTAATTTAATTTAATAATTAAGTTAGAGAGCTTATAATGATTAAATGAATTATAATATTTTAATTGGAATTTATAATTAAAATAAGGTATTAGTTGGTTAAATAAAATTATAATTATAAAAGAAATTATAATTATATGGTAATGATTTATGTGTTAAAGTAATTTAATAGATTAGTATTAGAATTTATTAAATTGATTATTAAAATTTAATTAAATAGAAGTGTGACAAAGAACCTTGTTTCAAATGAGTTATTAAAATAAATTAAAAGAGTTTAATTTAGTTTTTGCAAAACAAGCCTTAATGCATATTAAGTCTTTAATCTAATAGTATTTTATCAAACAAGGTATAAGAATTAATCCATTTATTTTAATTAAATTTACCAAATAAGGTGTAAGAGTTAATGGGTTATTTTTAGTTAGCTAGCCAAACATGCCTTATGGCTTTTTTTTTCAAATAATTTATAACTGATTATAACTGATGTCAGTTAAAATCTTATACTTAATATCTATATTATTACTATTATACGTTATATCTATTTGGTTAGTACGTGAATTAGAATAGAGTTAGGAGAAAGATTCAGAAGAAGAAAGAGGAGAAGAAGAAGAAAAATAGAGAGAATTTATTGTTGATTATTCGCAGTTAGTGCATGTTTTGATTCAGAAATATATATTTGTAGAATAACTGCTATTGGATATTCTTATCTGTAGAAGTTATAATTAACAATACAGATAATTCATGTTTATTGTCAAATTATAATGAGAAATGTCTTAGCTAATTATTCTGGCTAGACGAACAATTGTTAGAACTTGATAGATTCGAGAAAATAAATTCAATTATTATTGACAGATCGATGTCAATTATTCCGGCTCGACCGAGAAGTAAATAGAATTTGAAATCACAGTATTTCGTTGTAAAATCAAAATCTTGATTCTAAGACTGAGAAGAACAACCTTTTATATAAAGGGAACATTTTATTGGTCGTGAATTCGATCTTTGCGCGCGTTTTGAATATTATGCATAATATAGGGTATAATAAGCTGATCACTTGTTATACTTGCAGAGGGGCATGATTTAATCTTTATGATTATCTGATACACCTGAGTATATTTCAAAGTAAATCTTCGATATCTACCCGAGAAAATAAGTTCAAGATCTTGTGTGATCGCTCATTATTAAATCTGGAAAACATTCTACTTTGTTATTTCGTAGAATTGATTCATGATTATTTATTATAATATCATAGAAACTTTGAAAGCGTTGTACTCTTTCATTATTGAAATATTGTATTGTACAGGATATGAGAAGACTTGTTATTGAATAAAGATTTGTTCAGCTATTTCAAAGTTCCCCAAACTTTGGTTTCATTCTATCAAAATAGATAGTTTGTTGAATCCCATAATGGTGATTAGTTCATCTCTAAATCAGTAACCATTATGGGATTTGAACCAAGCATTGAGATAATACAATGAAAGTAAAGAGAGCTAAGAGAATAGGAAATTGCAAATATGATAAATCTATGTCCAAAGTAACCTCCAAGATCAGTTCAAATCCACGATCAAACAAAATAGAAACCCTAATAATCAAAGTCTACTAAGAACCAAAGAGAGAAGACAAATATTGAACTATAGCTAAGAACTCTCTCTAGTTCTTCAAAACCCTAAAATGAATATCTCGTAACTTGCAAATACACCTTTTTTAGGTAAAAACACAACAATAAATTTTAAGTGAAAATTCAATCTGCAGAATCTTGACTGGCGCTGTCGCGCCACCCCGTAAGCCTTTTGGGGCGCGGGCACGCTCAGTTGCAGTCTGGTCTTCTCCTGGCGCGGGCGCACCACTTTTACTCTTCATGCTGGTGCATTAATGTCCCTTTGATGCTGCCTTAGCCCTTCATTCGTCTTTACTTCCCAGTGATCAGAGGCCATTTTACATCCTCATGCTATGTGTAAGACCCCAACTTATTATAAATAAAATTGAATTTTCCTTTATTCATTATTCTAAATTAATAAGGGTTAATTTGATATAATACTTTAGTTATGGGTGAAATGTGAAAATTTTTACAAAATAAACAAGTGGTTATAAAATAATCATTGTTGTCGGAGAATATTCGTTTGGTTGTGGAATATTCTTTTTGTCAGAAATATTCGTACGACGGCGCAGTCAATTGTGGGCCCCATAACGATAAAAGGTTGGATGAAAGAAAACGACAAAGATTGAGTTTTATAAATAACGACGTAAATTGTTACCGTTAACACTGTTGGGTTACCTGGTGGTTAAAATACAGTAATACGCGTGGTTGCACAGTATTGTTGAATTATTGATTCGTACGTAAGAAGACACTACTCAATAATTGTTACAGTAGTTACTGTTTATTATTTTATTATATTGATTCAATAATTGCTGCATTGTTAGTTTATATTATTATTGTTTCAATAATTGTCACTGCACAGTATTTCTCACGATCAGATCAATAATTAATATTATTTGAATAATATTATTAGATAGCATTATTGGTAATGTCTAGAAAGTTCTGTCAATGAGAGGTTAGGTCATCTAATTGCGCGCCTGTAAGGAGAAATCCTTATTGGAAAGCCCCCTCTTTCCTGGGAACGGCCTGGTTGTCAGTACTGTGATTATGTAATATTATTTTTAAATAATTAATTATTGATTATTATGATAAAGAAAATATTCATTTTATGTGGATATAGATGGAGAAAATTTTTAATGTGACAATTGTTGAAAATTAATATTTTATGTTTTTCTGATAAAATAATTCATTTAAATATATTATTTTAATAATATATTAACGGTGATATTTTTACAATGAATGTGGGATATACGAGTATATGAGGAGGAAGAGTATTTTTGTGGCATTAAATGTTTAACACATGTTTTGTGTGTCGGTGGACACAATTCTTGACCGAAAATTGATTATAGACTGTAAAATCGTCCGTTTGTGGATTTTGGATTATTTCTGTTTGGAATTTAGAAAAATTTTCTTCTGCAAAGTTGTAGAGAATTGAAATTCCTATAAAAAGTCGCGAGATTTGAATTTTTTGATAAAAGGGCTATTTATTGTGAATTATTGAAGTTTCAGAGTTCCGAAATAATTGATTTTTGGAAGTTTTAATTTTTATTTTCAAGAAAAACATTTTTCAAATGTTGGTGATCATCTTTAACATGTGTTGTGGCTGATTTATTTGGTCAAAATGGTGGGCTAAGGAAAATTATATAAATAAATTAATATTTTATTAATTTAGTCTCCATTGGCGTTCTAGCATTTTCCTATAAATAGAGTGCTAAGTTAGAATTGAAAATCACACCTGAAACAAAGTTTTCTCTCTTTATCTCTCTATATTATCGAGCATATTCTTGTGAGTATACTTTGAGTGTTGCTATACGGTGCGAGTTTATGTCAGCACTATACCGAAATTCAGTCAGAAGTACGGTTATTTTGAGGTAAGGGATATTATTTTCTTCTTAAATGATATTATCTTCTTCAATATCATTATGCCGAAATATTGTTTTGAACTTTTTATCAATTTGGAACTTTTTCATGTCAGAGTTACTATTTATGAGTTACTATTCACGAGTTATTATTCATGAATTACTATTCCCGAGTACTATTCACGAAGCGTGATGATGTTTTTGTGAAATTTCTATCTTTTGTTGTCGGAGTTACTATTCACGTGTACGGCACTATTCACGTATACGGCAGCACTATTCATCAAAAAATGAAATTTCTTCTTTTTGTCCAAAATATCTATTTTGGCTACTATCTTTGATTGTATCCATGTTTTGATCGTTATTTTTGAGTTCTGCTTTAAAATCAGTTGTTATGAAGTATTATTGATCTTGGACAAACTGTTGTACGAATCCCTAATATTTGTACTTCTATCTCACTGGATTCATTCTTAAAAATGTTTTTCATCATCCTCAGTCCTTAATGGTGATACTTGATGAATATCTTTGGCCTGTAGTGCAAAGATAAATGATTAAACTGATGAATCTCTTTGGCCCGTAGTGTAAAGATGAACAGGTGTTGAGATGAACATGACCAACTAGTGATATAAATGAATATCTTTGGCCTGTAGTGCAAAGATGATTAAAGATGTATATTGATTGTTGTTACAGGGATGAAATATTGATGATGGACTTTTAAATCTTAGAAGACTGTAGAATTCATTCTCTACATGACTCTTCTAATGGATTGCTGTTTCTGCTGCATTTGTTGATCTAAAACTTGTTGTCTATTATATTTTATCAGATTTTTCCCTGTTGAAGACTAACGATAATTTGTTGTATATTATCTTAGTCATAATATTCTTTACTGGGCTAGTTAAACTCACCCTTTTTCTTTTTGTTCCATTTTTCTTCTCGGAAGGTGAGAACATAGTAGGATCGAGTCAGGGTATGGAGTGATGGTTCTAGGAAGATGTTTTAGTAGTCCTCACTATTTCTATAAAACGGTCTTTGAATAATTGTAATAAGGACTTATTTGCGTGTGGATATTGTCTAGAAGATAATATTTGTATTTAAACTCACAGTACGTATTGTCGTATTTCACACGACATTTGTATTATTGAAGTTGTAGTTTGCTTTATGTACCATGTATTTGGCGACTCGGAATGGGTGGTGTATACCTATTTTGGGGCGTCACACTATGCTCCATCTTCAGTTCACCACATACTCTTCATCTTGCCAAGCCCATGCCCTTTCCATGCCATTTTTTGCCATTTGTGTGACAACCCGAATTTTCATAAGTTATTAAAATAAGAATTTAATAATTAAAATTCTTATTATGAGGTGTATATATTTTGAATTATGTGATTTGGTGTGAAGAGAATTATATATTCATATGTTATAGAATGTGAGATTTAATAGTTAATTAAACTATTAAGGAAATTAAATAATATTATTAGTTAGTTTAATTAAGTTAAAATTATGTTATGAGATAATAAAATTTTAATTGTTATGCCTTGTGGGCAATGAAAATTATTGTGAGTTAAGTTTCATAAATAGTGTGAATAATTCACTTAATTAAAATAGTGAATTAATACAAGTATTATTGATTTAATAAAGTGAGAAGGTAATATATTGCATGAAAATATAAATGTTAGTATAACGCGAGTAAAATATTTATTAAGTATATTAAATATTTTAGCTAGAAACTTTATGGAATAAAATGAATATTTATGGTATTAAATAAATATTTGATGAAAAATGTTATTGGATAGTTTATTTAAGTGTGATAAAATAGATAAGATTTATACGTATTTTATTACGCGAGTATAATGGTGATATTCTAATTTAATTAAATAATTAAATTAGAGGAGTGAGAATTTGTTAAATAATGTTATGATTATAATGGTTGAATAAAAATTATAATTTTACTGATAAGGTTAATTTTATTTTCCTAAGAAATTAAAGGTACATAATCTAGTTTATAATTCTAGTTTATGTGTTCTTGAGTTTCTTTTAAAATTGGAGTTTTGGTTAATAAATTTGTGGGTTACGATGTTATATATGTTATTAGATATTTATAATTTGATAATGGTCATCTAGAAACAAATTTTTAGAAATCAATTCATGTATTTATACTAAAGAGGGGAATTTGGGTTTTGATTGCAATGTGCGTTTTGGTATACTTTGGGACTAAAGTTGATAATGAATTCGTGATGGAAACTTTAAATTGATGGATGATTGTTGTTCTCCTCTATAAAACGAAAACAACGGAACTTGAACGGATCAAATTAATTAATAAACGAATTCGCGATTAATGAATACACTTAGCATGTTAAAAATATAAAAAATTAGTATAAACAAATTAGAATTACAGTAAAACCTCTATTTAGGAATAGACTTGGGACCAAACTATTTGTATTCTAATTGAGAAATTATTACTAAATAGAGATATTGGTACAATCCACTTTAACAAAAATATCAATAAGAACTGCCTAATAATTATTATTCAAAAAATATTTATGCAAAGTTGTTTGGCACAACGATTTACTCTTTAGAGTTGTTACCACATATTCAAAAAATATAGTATTTTATAGGAAAATATAGTCTTTTATAAGAAAATATAGTCATTTATAGGAAATGTAATATTTTATAGGAAAATATAGTTCTTTATAAGAAATGTAGTCTTTTATAGAAAATGTACTCTTTTAAAATTAATATTTTCTCTCTCTCATATATATAAATATATGAAATTATTACTATATAGAGGTATAGTTTTTTAATACGGGACTTAAAAAGTATATAACATATTACAATTTAGAGGTTATTCCTATTTATAACTGGCTCAAATTGGGACCAATTTTTTTTATAATATTGTAGAAGTTATTCTTATATAGAGTATTCCTAAATAGGGGTTTTACTATAGTATAAACCAAGTCCCACATCAACTAAATTGAGAACTTTACCCCTTTTCTAAACCTATAAATAGAAGTGCTTAACCCTTTGTTTCATTCACCAACAATAAGGCCTCCAATTTTGAGAAAGGCTTTGTTGTGGGAGGACTTTTTATAAAGACCTCCTTAGTTAAATTTTGGCGTGGAAGTGCTTATTCAGTTTATAGAACTCGTATTTTTGGGTATGCTTCTTATTTAATTTTTGGTAATGTTATTATTTTAAATATTGTATTTAGTTTGTTAGTTAAAGTTTGAATTTTGGAAGTTTAGTTAGTTGTGTTAGTAAACTAGTTAGTTACTATGTTTATTTTGGCTTGGAATTGATTATATAAATGAGTTCTAATGATTGTAATTAGAGATATGGAGTCGAGACCTTAGACGAGTCTGATTATGTTAAATAAGACCTATTTGTAAAGAAAGTTGGGTTGGAACGAGTCGAGGCGAGTTTTGGATGTCAAAACGAGAAGTCCGAAAAATTAGTGATCTGCTGATCCAAAAACAAAATTTGGGGTTAGTTAGATTGTTTAGAAAATTCTGGGCTTTTGGTATGTTATAGTACACTTAATAAGTTTTTCATAGACTCCAGAACAAACTAATTCCAACTTCAGAGCAAAGAGTTATGACCATTCAAAGTAGTCGCGTCAAAAATGTCTAACTAACTCGGGGCAGTCACCTTGAACTAATTTTATGGAATTCTTTGTTTAGAATTTGGAAAAGGTCAAAGCATAAGCATTGTTTTCCCAGAAGTTAGCTTCGCGTGGGCTCAAGAATCGCTCAAAAATGTTTTGAAATGGAAAAGTTATGACTGTTTTAGCGAGAGAGGGTAAAGCTGGGAAAGAATGAAGAACAGTTTTGAAAGCCCCTTTTTGAACATTGTTTTGGACTGTCTATCTAATTCGAAATGGGTGTCCAATAATTTTTAAAAATAGGTTAATATGATATTTACAGCATATCCAAAGTTGGATGTCATCGGACTTATGAGATATTAAGTAAAGTTTACATTACAACTACTACGCGTTGCTATGTGACTAATAGTTGATGTGTATGATTATATAATTGTGTAGGGCACGTGAAGTGCAGAAAATTGTAAGCTGTTAAACTATTATTGTCAAACAACGATCGAAGCAAGTCTTTCAGTTCTTATTTGCTATGTGAACTTGATGATGAACTGTTTAAAATCTTTATTGCAAATAGCATGGTGTGTTGTATTAATGTTCAATTGTAATATCGTATTACGATGTAAACTCTTGTAGTATTAAAATGATTCTGAGACAGTTAGATGTAAAGGTTGAAGGTTTTGGGAACGAGAATAGTTTGTAATAGAAAATTTTAATTATTCCGCAAATTTCAATGGTTGTATTATCGTTTAATGATGTAAAATTAGAGGTTGAATGTATTGTTAACGACCGAAGTCGAGAATTAAATTGTATGAATTTTGGGGTCGTTACAATTTGAGTTTCCTTAATGCAACCTATAAAACAAAGATAAAAAGCATAAAACAACACTAAAATACTTGAGATTAAGCCACAATTCTAGCAAGTTGATAGCCAATAAGTAGGTATAAAACCTACTTATCAGAAGTCACCTTAGAGAGAGTGGACTCTCAAGAACAACATTTCAGATCCATTTATTGAAGTTTAATCCAACAGTAGGACGATCACACTTAGAGAAGATGAGTATGAGATATCAAGACGATTGAATTTAATGCAAGTGGGTGATTGAAAGTAATATGTCCTCAAGCCAATCACATTGGATGTGATAAGCATTTACTTTGTAATATTGTTCATTTATTAATAAGAGATTTATATAATACAATAAGCATTCGTTATCCATGTTAATTAGTTGAATTAATAAATGTGATAAACTCATAGTTTTGGGGCAATGCTTTTAGAATCATAATCTTGATCATGCTAATGAAATCTAAATTTTGGATAGCTCTAAAACTAAAAATGTTCCTAATCTAATGGATCACTAATGTGGGGTTACTGATTCCAGATAGATTAGTACATACTATGCTTGCTCTGTTGAAGAGGATGATTGATCTCATAATCATTTGTGTGGAGACACTAAAGCAAGTATGTAGGTGTTTATTGGAGAATAAGTTCACTGAACGTGATTCGCTTAAAGGAACCTTAATGGAGTTTTACTTGCCTAACAATAGGAGTTCCTAAAGAGATAGTTTTACAACTGGTCCTTGGACTTGAGATCATTATAGTATCTTGTGTATACTGAATTATACTTTGTCATATTTCTTAATACCTCAGGGTATGTTATATATAGGGTATGTTTGGGTATAATAAAGTATACATGGAGATGGGTGAATGATCAACAAAGGATCTACCACTTCCAGTAAAGAAAGAAAATGTCCTATGTGATTCGATGAATGACAACTTAGAAATCATTGGCCAAGGTGGAATGCAAATTAGAAAGGAGTTTCTAATTTACATTCATCAGAGTTGTGCATTTTGAATAAAATTGCATATGATTAAATAAATATGACTTGTCAGTAATTTCATGTCATATGTTGAATCGGGACATTGTATGGTAGAATGATTGAATTGTACGATAACTATCACGGAATATGTTCTTTACATTCTTTGTGATTAACGTTGAATTCATATTATCCGGATAGTCCTCATACATTATTTATAAGGTGTCACTGATGATGTAGAATGAATATTATTTATTTATATTGGAATTAAATGTGTTTAATTCATTTTAAATAATATTAGAATAGTTCTAATTTATATATTCTACTACCGGCTTAATATTGAACCTAGAGGGTCACACCACAAAAGGGATAAATATGATTTTAGAAGTGATTGGCTTAATAATAATAAATTAAGTGTATTTAATTTATTAGTGAAATAAATTAAATATCTTAAGATTTATAATTAAGTATTTGGAGAAATACTGATATTATAAATTAATAAGATTAGTCATCTTATTATTCTTATTATTATTATTATTAAATTGACTAAATAATAATAATATTATATTTGGAGAATACAAATATCTATAATTAGGTATTTGGAGAAATACTAGATTATAAATAAATAAGAGAAGTCTTATTATTATTATTTTATTTAGTTCCTAATTGGATTAAGAATTAAATTAAAACCCTAACTTCTAAAAGGTTTAGGATTATGGTTAGTCTATAAATAAGAGGAGTCTTATTATGGGATAGATTAATGCAACTTTTACAACTTGCATCTCTCTTGCAAGTATTCTCAAAACCATAAGAAGTTAGGATAGAGAGAATTATGGCTAGCCACCCAAGATCTGATCTTGTAGAATCTAAATCACATCTTCAATCTATTTCTCTTTGTGGATTCCTCTTGGGCATTACATACACTTTGTGACGAACATGTGATCCGAGGATTGGAGAAATCGCGAATGAGCAAAGATTGGAATTTGAAGTCTTCATCTAAGGTTGACACGCTTCAAAGGTATATCTTTATCCTTCCTCAATTAATGAGTTTACATAAGGCTACACAATGGATTGCTGAAAATTTTAATTTGCTACATTGCATGCTTCCGTTGTAATTTCAATTTGATTGTGTGCTTTGGTTCGTTTTTCCTCAATCCTACAAAAAGGTGATTGATTACTTTTATTTTATTTTCATGAAAATTAAATCAAATATTATTACTAAAATCATATGAACAAGAAATAAAATTAAACATCATGCTGCTTAGTATAAGTGTTGTTATATCAATATAAAAACACAAATGTTCAAAGTACCAAATTGAAACCCTAATGTCATAAACTAAATCGATACTATTCCACTACTATACGATTCTACAAAATTATAATAGATGAACAAAGAGAAATAGAACAATCAAAATCAATCAATATTAGAACAATCAAGGCAATGTCAGTGGTAATATTTTCAAATTCAAATTTGTAATTAGTAATTATACTTTTACCTAAATTAAGCTTTTTATAGTTGTATTGTATAAAATTAAATAATTCATATCAATTTTTATTTTAAACATATGTCAAATCTTCATACAAAGAAAGATAAACTAATTTGAATGTCCAATTGAGTGTAGCAAATTAGCTTCAACATTCAAATATATACCCAGCAATCGAAGAGAGAATTAGGTAGCCTTGGAGATCAGCATTTTGTTTATTTATAATACTCCAGTAAATTGATAATTGAGGGAGAGACCCTATATCATAAATAAGTTATTCTGACCCGTTCCAAAAATATTTTTAACACCTGGTTTACACGCTTTTGTAAATCACCTCGTTAAAAAATTCCGAGTAAAATATAATTTGTCACTTATAATTTACACGTTTTTATAAATCACCACTTGTGGTTAAAAAATTATTAGTTAATTACTTGTGACTGAAATTTTTTACAAATTCTCACTTTAGTATTAAGACCATAACATAAGGTGTTAAAGTATTAAAATACCCTTCTTAGCTCCTATTTTGTATATAACCACCTCATTTGTTATTTATCTTCTTTTTTTCTCAATTTTCACCAGCAACTTATAAAATCAAAGAAAATATTCAATCATCTCAATTAAACTTAATTCATTTGTAACATAAATCAAGATAAGTAACATTTGATCTTTAAAGGTTAATTATTATAGAGTTATTTTTCACTAAAATATAATTTCCATCTTAATTAAGAACGGTGTGTGTGTGTGTGTATATATATACACACACACAAATGGATGTTCGCAGTTGTGTAAGTTACAAATGTACATAATTTACGATCGTAGAGTTAAGTCACCCTACGATCGTAGAGTAGTCACTGACTGATAGTAGAGTAGTCAATATATTACCGTAGAAACGTAGAGTAAATCCTCAGATCGTAAAGTGACTACTCTACGATCGTAAAGTGACTTAACTCTACGATCATAAACTATGTATATTTGGTAGTCTGCACAGATGTACAAGTCCATTAACCCCTATATATATATTGAAGGATTAATATGATCGATGTAATGACATATTTATACAAAAACGAAAAATTAAATATGTACCTCTGAAGTGTGATATAACTTTTTGGTGCGAATTTTTTTTTTTGCAATTGATTGTCCTCTGCAACCCAACGACGTCTCCAAACTACGATACGAGAATGGAGCTCAAATCCACAATTTGTAACAGTTGGGATTTGATCTATATTGGGAGAGGTTATTGATAAAAGTTTCTAGGTTTTTTTTTGGGCCAACTGATTAATCGTAATCCAATTAAGGAGATGAGATGTGAGTCTTATAGGGAGAAGTATTTGAACCACTTCCCTAAAATCTCTCAAACTCTTAGTTACGTAAATATTTAGTCAATCTCATAAGATGACTAATAAACTAAATGGGTCGGACCTTCCATGGGTGCCCCATTTGGATACCCAAAATCCAAAATCTACCACCCGCTCATGGCGAGGACGACGTAATCCTCATATCTGCCGAAACCAGCTCAAACCAAAACATGTAAACCTCTAACGGTCGAACTGTGCGACCACCGAGTTCACCTGCAATGCGAGAGCTCTATATCAAACTCTTTAGGGCCAACATAGAGACATCTACCCTTCTAAAGAAAAACAATGCGGGAGCGCTCACGCCAAACTCAATTAATTTGCGTAAAGGCTACAACCCATAAACTCAGAGTACCCCAGACACATTTAAATTTTCACTAGGTTAAGTATCTATAATCCCTCAAAGAGCCTTATTTAACCACCTTTGGGCCCAAGTTCATTTTGTATCTCACTTATTACTATATCGCTATCAAAGCGTTATTGTTGTCGACAATAAGTGCAGAACGAGGTGAAATCAAACTTTCTTCCCTTCACCTTAATACTACTCAGAAATGAATCAACTACTTTTCCAGAATAGGTCCTTATAGTTTCATGAATCCTGACCTTAGGAATCAAAACTAAAGTACCAACATTAATCCATGTCTTTATAGTATAGTCAAAGATCACAAAGAGCACTTGATGTAGGATCAAAAATCTTGTCATATGGGACTCACACTGTGAAAAAACATGGATTCATTCTCTCACCTCCTTTATATGGTCGCTAAGCATATGAAAATCTCTCACAATATACTATTCTATAGTCTTGTTATGCGGACCTTAATAGCCACTCCTACAGTGCTTAACTCGAACATTTCAAATTGCTCACTTATCAAAGCGCAACATTTGAAATTTTACGTCTGATTATCATGTCATGGCAGACAATCTCATCTACATGAGCATATGTCTTATGGTCATGCCATACGGATCTTAGTTCAATCGCTTCATACGCGCCTAACTCAAATTTCCAGATTGCTTGTTTTCCCAA
Source organism: Panax japonicus (assembly GCA_020205505.1). Taxonomy (NCBI): domain Eukaryota; kingdom Viridiplantae; phylum Streptophyta; class Magnoliopsida; order Apiales; family Araliaceae; genus Panax; species Panax japonicus. Next base: position 153,239 of record JAINUV010000843.1, read on the forward strand.
GCGCAACCTTAGACTTCGCATCTGACTATCAGTGCATGTTAATATAGATGGTGGGGCATATTATATTTGGTTAATCCAAGTTAACCTCATCTTGGCTCGTGCCCTGGCGACATCATGTTCATTTTGCTCGCTATTAAGCGTCAATTAATTGCTATCTAAAGCATCGACAACTCGTTATTCAAAGCGTCAATAAATGAATTGTCTCAACCTTGCTCACTTTTCAAAGCGTCAAGGGTGATTGTTCATGTGACTATGCCAATCAACTTGTTGACATATATTTAGTGTGTGCATATCCAACATGTATAATAATTGTGTGAACTACTAATATTTATCGGGTTAAATGCAAAGACGACCACTGAACTTATCTGATATTTGGGTATTGAGCCCCTTTCTTCTGGTCAACACAAATCGAGCCCCTTTCTATTCAAAAATTTGGACTTTGAGCCCCATGCGCCATATGTGCGTTGACCTGCTGACGTAGCGCCTATGTGGCAGATCTGATATGGACATTTTTCATTTTATTTTACTAAAGGACGAGCTGACGTGGCCATTTTTGAAATTTTTCCCAAAATTATGTAGATGCTCAGATTCGAACATAGAACCTCTAATTTGGAACATTGGTCCAATGACCAATTGAGCAACATGAGTTATTGTTATTATTTTGCAAGGATTTATATTTATAACTAAACAATTAAATCACCAAATTAAAAGACAACAGATCCCAAGCGGTTCCCATAGCAATAATAATAATTATAATAATAATAATAATAATAATAATATTTTAATTATAATAATAATAATAACAATAATAACAATAATAATAATAATAATAACAATAATATTTTAATTATAATAATAATTATAATAATAATATTAAAAATAATAATAATATTAATAATAATAATAATAATAACAATAATATTTTAATTATAATAATAATAATAATATTAATAATAATAATAATATTTTAATAATAATTATAATTATAATATTATTATTATTATTATTAGTAATAATAATAACAATAATATTTTAATTATAAAAATAATTATAATAATAAAAATAACAATAATATTTTAATCATAATAATAATATTAATAATTATAATAATAATAATAACAATAATATTTTAATAATAATTATAATAATAATAATAATAATAATAATAACATTTTAATTATAATAATAATAATAACAATATTAATATTATTAATAATAATAATAACAATAATATTTTAATTATAATAATAACAATAATAATAATAATAATATTTTAATAATAATTATAATAATAATAATAATATTTTAATAATAATTATAATAGTAATAATAACAATAATATTTTAATTATAAAAATAATTATAATAATAACATTAATAATAATAATTATTATTATTATTATTATGAAGAGGAGCAATTATTAATTATTAATATTAATATAATTATTAATATTAATATAATTATTAATATTATTATTATAATTATTATTATTATTAATATTATTATTATTATAATAAAAATATTATTATTGTTATTATTATTATTACAATTATTATAATAATATTATTATTATTATTATTATTATTGCTATGGGAACCGCTTGGGATCTGTTATCTTTTAATTTGGTGATTTAATTGTTTAGTTATAAATATAAATCCTTGCAAAATAATAACAATAACTCATGTTGCTCAGTTGGTCATTGGACCAATGTTCCAAATTAGAGGTTCTATGTTCGAATCTGAGCAACTACATAATTTTCGGAAAAATTTCAAAAATGGCCACGTCAGCTCGTCCACTTGTAAAATAAAATGAAAAATGTTCATATCAGATCTGTCACATAGGCGCCACGTCAGTAGGTCAACGCACATATGGCGGGGCTCAAAGTCCAAATTTTTTAATAGAAAGGGGCTCAGTTTGCGTTAACCAGAAGAAAGGGGCTCAATACCCAAATATCAGATAAGTTCAGTGGTCGACTTTGCATTTAACCCAATATTTACCATATGCGCTAAAAGAACACAATTGTAAGTGGGAACAAATGAATCTCACATAAATGGTAAACATCTCGAAACAATAATGAATATCTCAAATACAAGCCAAATAATGAGTGATATCCAAAAAAAGTACATCAAACCCTACAAAGCCCTAACAAATTAACATGCCTACAAAAAGCATATTTAGGAATCGGCTTCGTCAAAGGATCAGCTACCATAAGTCCAGTGGGCATTTACTTCAATATAACTTCGTTATTTGCAATGTTCTCTCTAATGACGTTCATCCTCAAGTCAATGTACTTCGTTATGCCATGATACTTGGGGTTCTTGATGTAATCTAGGGTCGTCGTGTTATCACAGAAAATAGTAACTAGATCCGAAGCATGAGAGATGACTCCAATATCCTCGAAGAATCTCCTCAACCATATGGCTTCTTGAACAGCCGACATACATGCTACAAACTCCGACTACATCATCGGAAGAGAAACACAAGTCTGTTTCTTGCTACACCAAGTGATGGCACCACCGTGTAACAAGAATGTGTATCTTGTGGTTGACTTGCGCATCCCCTAGTTACCTCCCCAACTGGCATCGGAGTAACCAATCAAACGCAGGTCCGGTCCTCCATAGCACAACATGTAGTCCAAAGTACCCTTTAAATATTACAAGATCCTCTTAATTGCCTTCCAATAAGCAATCCCAGGGTTTGACCGATAACGACCAAGATAACCGACTGTATATGTTATATCAGGCCGAGTACACACAACTGTATACATTAGATTTCTTATAACATTGGCATATGGGTAATGAGACATTTTCTAAATTTCCTCGTGAGAAGAATGGCATTGATCGGGTCCAATGGCGTCACTTTTAGCGATAAGAGTGTCTATGGGTTTGCAATAGCTCATCTGGAATTGCTCAAGAACCTTCTTACGGTATGTCTCTTGAGACAAACCAAGAAGCTTCCTTGAGCGATCTCTATAGATCTTAACTCCAAGAACATAAGTTATTTCCCCTATATCCTTCATCTCAAAGTTAGAGGACAACCACCCTTTGGTGGTGACAATCATCTCCTTATCGTTCCTAGCTAGTAGGATGTCATCGACATACATAGATAAGATAAGGAATTTATCTTTAGACTATTTAATATACACACAATGGTCTTCCCCGATCATCGTAAACCCATCACTAATGACGGCTCGATGGAATCTCAGATACCATTGCTTGGACGCCTATTTCTAACCATAGATAGAATGTTTGAGCTTGCATACGTTGTGCTTTTGTCCTTCTACGATGAAACCCTCTGGTCGATCTATGTATATTTCCTTAGCAAAATATCCATTGAGAAAAGTTGTCTTAACGTCCATTTGATATAACTCCAGATCCAAATGCGCGACAATTGCTAGGATGAAGCGACTTAAGGCAAACCTCACAACATGTGAGAAGGTTTACTCGTAATCCATTCCCTCTTACTGGGTTTAGCCCTTGGCTACAAGATGAGCTTTGTACCTTTTAATGGAACCATTCGCATTACATTTGACTTTAAGAACTTATTTGTTCCCAATAGCCTTTCGCTAGGTGGAAGGTCAACCAAGTCCCAGACTTGATTAGTCCTTATGGACTCCATATCTTCTTCCATTGCAATTATCCACTTATCGCTTGTAACAGATGATATAGCATCTCGATAAGATTAAGGTTCCTCATCATCCTGCACTTCAGCCACAAAGGCATTCCCCTAACTCTCAAAAAGACGTGGAATGTTACCCCTTTGACTTCTATTCATTTGAGAAAATAGAGACTCCGATTTCGATGGATGGTAACTGCTCAAAAGCATGTCACTCCGACTATCTACATGAGCCTGAAGAATAGCTTTTTCAGTCTCTACTGTACGATTTAGGGTGTCCAAATCTTCCTCCATCTCATAAAGGTTCATTTCCTTGCTCACATCTCCTCCATTAGGGAAATCCATCTCAAGAAAATTCGGATCTCGTGACTATCTCGAATATAGTCCCATCAGGCTGCTCTCCAACGAACACATAGCCTTTAGAGTGTTCATAATATCTTATAAAGATACAATTCTTATCCCTTGGGCCCAACTTCCTATATTTATAAGAAGTGTTGTGCACGTAAGATGTCGATCCCTAAGGCCGCATATCGCTCAATTTAGGATTTTTGCCAGTCCATATTTCATATAGGGTGGACTAAACCGATTTCGAAGGCACGCGATTAAGTATATAAGTCGCATTCAATAATGTATCACCCCAATAGGAGATAGAAAAATTTTCTTGCGCCATCATAGACCTAACCATGTCTAATAATGTCTGGTTCCTCCTTTCCATCACACCATTTTGTTGCGGAGTTCTAGGGATTGTCAGTTGCCTGGTTATCCCTTTTTCCTCACACAATTCTTTAAATTGATCATATAGATACTTGCGACCTTAATCAGTTCAAAGTTCTTTAACAATTTTATCCAACTTTTTCTCGACCTCGATCAAATAACGTCTAAAGCATTCTAATTCCTCAGAGTTATGATGAGACAGAGACTATTCTGCATCACCCTGTGTGTTCATGATGAGACACAGAATGGCTTAAATATTCTGCTTTTTGATCTGTCACTCAGGTTGTTGCCTTCTTGGCCTTCCGGCTCTTAGTACAAATGTCATTTCATTGTCATACTACTTTGTGTAGAGTGAAACTTTAACATTATAGGACTCTCATTGGTTGTGATTCACTCTATTGTGGTGGTCTCACTCTCTTGAAAACCTTTTCTCTCTTCAGCTCTATATTACGTGCATCTCTTCAAGTCAACAACTCTTTTCTTCTCTGAAGCTTTGGCTATTTTTAGATTCATCTGTTGTCTTCCCATTAGAATATAGTCGTTGGAGGTTTTCTATTGACGAGCTACCCTTTTAATCTCTGATAGTGAAGTAGCCTTTGAAATGTCTAAGTCAAAGATATCCATTGTAGCAATTAATGCTCTAGACATTTCTGAGCACTGATGTAGACATGTCAGGTTGATGTGACAACTCCTTTTTGACTTTCCTAACACATCAGCCTGCTTTATCACCTAACACTTCAGATATGTCACTTTAACGTGTCAGGCTGGTATTCACCCTTATTTCTTCTTTCTGACTCCTCGATCAGAACATCAAGAGTTATCTTTCTGCATTGATGCTTTCAATCAACAACGTTCGAATGTCAGTCTTTGTATTGAGACGTTGCCAAGGCTTCAATACTCAGATAACTGAACTCTACGATTCTGATGCAGATGGTCGAACTCTACGATTCTAATGCAGATGGCCGAACTCTATGATTATGAGAGTGTTCTTTGGATTTGCAATGCAGAACCTCTCTTCCTTTACTCGTGCAATGCTTTAACATTTCTGTTTGCCTTGACTTGCATTAGATACTGACAACTTGCTTGACTGCTCTGGCCCTCCTGAGATTCAAGACTCATCTGATTGACCATGCTCAACTATCTCTCTCCTTCCGTTCACATATCATCAATGGTCTAACCCATGCTTAATCTTCTTTGTCTATTCTTCAAAGGTTGGCCAGTATCTCTGTATAGATCACATCAGTTTCTGCTTCTTATCTGGCTAGCACTATGATCATGGTTATACCCAAGATCGTTATCTTTTGTTTATCTTGATAGCTACTGCCTTGCTGACTTCCTTTCGTCAATCACATTATCTGAAGTCTTCTTACTATTTCTTGTGGAATACTTCCCTCAAATGGCTTCACTGCTCAATCAAGATGCTGACTGAATTGGTGCTTCGGTCTTCTGTTTGCATGAAAGCCATTAGGTAAATGCTCTCTGGCTTCCTTCAAGTAGATTGCATCTTTTACAGTTTTGATCAGAGGCTTCATTCTTTGGATGCTTTGGGAGAGCTCATGTGTTAAGAATCGTGTTAACACTACGATTCTTCCTTGGCATTGTGAGCACTGATAGACTTTGTCGAAGACTTTGTTTTGCAGACTACGATCTAGCTTTGGTTCTCAAAACACTACGACTCCGAGAGCAGATTGTACACAAGACTACGATTTTTGCTTCAACATATGTTGTCCTTGTCAGATCTAGCTTAGACTGCGATCATGATCGTGGTGTCTAGTCATATTCGTGCTTGATTCAGTCTTGACAAAGAGAACACTACGATTTCTCTTAAACACTGGTAGACTATGATCTTTACGGGCTTGATTTGCATACTCTACGCTTCCGAGATCAGACTACGATTCTTGATTTGGCTCGGCAGGCGCTTGGAGCAACTTTACGATTCTGATTGAGGCCATCCAAGGCAGACTACGATTTTGTAGCAACTTTCTTGGTACTCTATGATTCTGTCTTGGCTTCTGCAATCTCTTGGTTGGCTCGACAGACTACGAACTTTGAGAGTTACTCTCCTTACAGACCTCGATGGCTGGTGCAGTGTTCAACGATAAAGCTGGCCTATCTATTACATCATATAAGATCAACCTAACAAGCTTGATCTTTCTATGCTTAGTCCTTGTACATCATATTCTTTTGAAGGACTTTACAAAGCTGTTTTGTTCATGTGTAATCATCCTAACATGTTTGATCATTTCAATCTAAGTCCGTGTACATATATTCTTATTATCTATTCAAAGACTTTATAGCTTGTTTCAATGCAGACATATCTGCATATTCATTCATTTACTTCATCATCTTCATCAACAAACTATTCGAATAAAGGAATAACATTCACATGCATATTCCTAACAGGTATAAAACTCACTCATCAATTGTGCTGAAAGTCATCTTTTGCTCATAGTGCAAAGATGGACTGTTGATTGGTATGATTATGGTCAGGAATTGTGTATTGATATAATCATGACCTTTAATGTTACAGATAAAGATTGGTGATGAAAGTCCTCTTTGGCCCGTAGTGCATAGATGGACAAGTGTTTGACATGATCATGACCACTGGTGATACAAATGATTATCTTTGGTCCGTAGTGCATAGATAATTCATTGATTGGAAATAATTATTGATTGGTGTTACAGGGATAAAATATTGATGATGGACTTTTAAATCATAGAAGATAGTATACATCATGCTCTACTTGACTTTTCTAATGGATTACTTGTTCCGCTGCAGTTGTTGATCTAAAACTTGTTGTCTGTTGTATTCTATCAGATTTTTCATTATTGAAGACTAAGGATAATTAATTTGTTATTCATTATCTTAGTCATAATATTTTTTTCTTTTTGGTTCCATTGTTCTTCTCATGAGGCGAGAATGTAGTTGGGACTAGTCGGGAAGTGAAGTAATGGTCCAAGATGGTTATTATAGTGGTCATCACTATTTTGTAAAATAGTATGACAATAATTGTAATGAGGATTTTATTTTAGTTTGGATATTGTCTACGAGAAAATATTTGTATTAAAACTCACAGCTTATGTTTTGTTGTATTTGCACGACAGTTTAATATTTGTAAATAGGAAGTTGCATTTAGATTCTATACCATGTATTTGGTGACTCAAAATGGGTCGTGTGGACCTATTTTGAGGGAGTCACGTAAGCTGTTGAATTTGTTTTTTATTCATATAAATATTATAAATTGCTCAGTTAGATATAGTGAGGGGTTGTTGAAGATTTAGGCTCAAGGAGTAGGCTGTATTGAGATTTGATAGTAAAAATAGTTTAGTCTTCATATTTCAAATAATTTAAATTTGTGTATGCCTTCTTCCTCATTGTAAAACTTACTAGTTCTTCCTATGTTGTCAACTATTCCCCTATTGTTGGGACATCCCAAATAAGGGTCCACTCTTTGAATCTATCTACCATATTTCATTTCATTACCTACGCATAATGATTATGTTAACTCAAGCTTTTTGACTTTTTGACAAGGAAGTTTGTAACAGTGGTGGATGTAAGAATTACAAGAACAATGAAAGTTATCCTTATTAAAAACCAGCCAGCAAATTAAATTAAAAACAAAAAAGAAGTCGTATAGATACTCATTCTTTTTGCCATCAGATACTGAAACCTTTCTTCCTTGCAATTTGATAATCAAAGAGAACATTAACATAAATGGGTAAGAAACTACCAGGTGTGTTGCACATAGGTTTTATCAAGAAATTTTCTGGGACATGAAATCAAAGTCGAAAAGGAGGTCCGATACTCGACATAATCTTCAGAAAATACAGTTAATATGGGAAAATGGTGAAGGGTTTACCGAATTGAAACCAAGATCAAGGAGGTAGATGTCGATTTTTGGTCTCCGTGGGGATTCGGATTTTGCTAGGTTGTTTGAATCTGAAATAGGAGGAATCGTTTTTGAATCTGAAATAGGGGATTCGTATTTTGCGACTTTGCTTGATCTGGAATCTGAGCTAGCTAGGGGAAATCGATTTGATCTGGAATCGTGTTTTGGAGAGAGAGAAAAAAAAGTACAGAGTATTTGTTATTTCATTTCGGGGAGAGAAAAAATCGATTTTTAAAATTGGAGCTCCAAAACCTTACTTTAAAACTAATAGGGAGTGATCCGTATCTTCAGACTTCATGCATGTCTCTCTATTTTTTAAAACTAAAACATTTACATGAAGTGAAAAGATGCATGGGCTTTATAACAATGTTACAATCACAGCCCCATATAATCAAAAATGACATCATAACACAGCTGATATATATCTTTAATGTCTTTACCCCTATCACGTTTGGTTTACTAAGAGTTACATACTATATACTTTTATGATATATATCAAGCTTCAAAACAATCTTATGATAACAGTTCACAATTTTGTTCCAAAAGAAAACTGATTTGTGATAGTTATAAGTTTGTAGAAAAAATGAAGAAGATAGAAAAGAGAGAATACATGTACAAAAGAATAGTTTTTTTTTATATGTAAACTTACTTTATATATACATTAGTAATTGTTCATACCTAAAGGCACGACGTAACAAAATCCTCTCTCACCACCCTTTCCTCTCCTCCCTCTCTTCGTTTCAATAATATGAAAATTAGCCGAAATTCAAATTGAGTTCTATCTTATTATTATATATATATCTTGTGTGTGTGTGTGTGTGTGTATATATATATATATATATATATATATATATATATACGATAAGAATCAAGAGCATTCTCCTTAAATAGCATTCCGTCTTAAATAGCATTCTTTTATCAAAAAGACGTAGTTTTGGAGGGACGCGGTGGCATTTTTATAAATATAATGCCACCGCGTATTTATAAAAATGCCACCGCGTATTTATAAAAATGTCACCGCGTCCCTCCAAAACTACGTCGTTTTGATAAAAGAATGTTATTTAAGGCGGAATGCTATTTAAGGAGAATGCTCTTGATCCTTACCGTATATGTATATATATATATATATATATATATATATATATATATATATATATATATATATTAAAAGAGAGTAGTCCCATTTGTTTTCTTTTTATTTACAAAAATATCATCCGCCGCTCCACTTGTTTTTTAAAAGAATCTATAAAACGACGTAAGTTTAATAAAGATATGTTATTTAAGAAATATATATATATATATATATATAGGCCGGATCAGGTCCAGACTCCCGGATCGGACCGGACCAAAATCTGGACTTTTTTTTTGCTTTTTTTTTTAAAACAACTATAAATAAATAATTATGTAATTGAAATTTTTTCATAATACAGTATTTTGGGTGTGATTTGGGTACGTATAACAAAATATGTATATAGTGTATGTGCAGACTGTACCACCATTTTTTGGTATACGTATCCAAATCACCCCCAAAATATTGTATTATGAAAAAAATTCAATTCCATAAAATATTAAATATTTTTTTAGTTGTTTTAAAAAAAAGCAAAAAATAAAATAAAAAATTGGGGTCCATTTTTTATCAGGTCCAGGAGTCTGGACTTGATCCATTCTGTATATATATATATATATATATATATATATATATATATATATATATATATATATATATACGGTAAGGATCAAGAGCATTCTCCTTAAATAACATTCCTCCTTAAATAGTATTCTTGTATTAAAATTACGTCGTTTTGGAGGAACGCGGTGACATTTTTATAAATACGCGGTGGCATTGTATTTATAAAAATGTCACCGCGTCCCTCCAAAACGACGTAATTTTAATACAAGAATGTTATTTAAGGAGGAATGCTATTTAAGGAGAATGCTCTTGATCCTGACCGTATATATATTTATATTTATATTTATATTTATATATATATATATATATATATATATATATATATATATATATATATATATATACGGTCCGGATCTTAAGCTCACCATTTATCTAGTTCACATTTCTCACTCCCCTTTAGCGACGATTTGGTCCGTCACTATATGTTGTTCATCGCTAAAAGCTAAGACGTCGACGATTCAGTCATACAACCGTCGTTTATACTTTTAGCGACGATATATGTTGTCCGTCGCTAAAAGTATAGACGACGGTTGTATGATCGAAACCGTCGTCGGATCTGTTGCTAAAGGGGGGTGAGCACGGGTGAGTAAGATAAGGGGTATGCACTTGATCCTTGCTATATATATATAGAAATAGGATCAGGTCCGGACCTCCCAGACGGGAGAAAATTCGGACCCAATTTTTTTTTTTTTTGGTAGAACAACTAAAAAAAAATTATGAAACTGAAATTTTTCCATAATACATTGTTTTTGGTGTGTTTTTAATACCTACACCAACCAATGTATGTACAGTCTGCCCAGACTGTACAGAAATGTTTTGGTATAGGCATACAAATCACGCCCAAAACACTGTATTATGTAAAAATTCTAATTCCATAATTTTTTTTTTAGTTGTTTCAAAAAAAAAAGCAAAAAAAAAAGGTCCGTATTTTAATAGAGTCCGGGATCCCGGACTGGATCCGGACTCTCTCTCTCTCTCTCTCTCTATATATATATATATATATATATATATATATATATATATGGGGAGCGATCCATAGCATCTATATGCTATGGGATAAAAAGTGGCATATAGGCCCTAATCCGTCCGTTTTATTAATGAAAGGTTGCGATTTGAAGTTCTAACTACCCGTCCGCTAGTATTACTAGCAGATGTAATTAGTAAAAATTCCGGACCCTTATGCCCCTCGTGAGTGAATTTTTCCTGCCAAAAGAACATGGTCCGTTAGTATTACTAGCGGATAGAAGACAGTAGCGGCTTGACAAAGTTGAATCTTCAGTAGCTTCTATTAGTTTAATATGGGCCTCTTTTTAAGCAATTGACAAAGTTGAATCTTCAGATCATTATATAATAGCAGCTTTCATGATTGAAAAGCCGGTTTCTTTGCTGGAGGACAATATTTTGCAGCTCGAGGATGACATTTTTGATGAAATAGGTGTTCCCACCATTAAAGTATATTATCTCTCTCTTGCTCTCTTGTCTGGCCTATTCCTATTTTTCTTTTTGTCTAATTGTTTGTTCCACTTTCCAAACAGGTGAAAATTTTATCTCTAAAGCCTTTGGCTGGATCAAATATAACAAAGGTTGTTTTTGGGGTTGATCTTGATGTTAAAGGTTCTAGAATTTCTTCAGCTTCTATTAGTTTAATACGGGCCTCTTTTGTATCTACGCCAATCATCTCTCCGCTTAACTGCATCTTTGTTTGGGGATCCATTTTCTTTTGATGTGCTAAAATTTGTTGGAGACATTGCTGTTATTCCTCCTCAAAGTGCTTTTCTTCTGCAAAAAGTGCAGATTCTTTTTAACTTCACCTTGAATTTTTCTATTGATCAAATACAAGGTAACTTTAGTGAACTTACGAGCTAGCTGAAGTCTGGGTTGCACCTTGCTCCATATGAGGTCCGGCAATAATTTCTTTAATTTCTGTTCTTTCCATATGTATTTTTATAGGGTTAAATGCTTCAATGATATGCAGTTCTGTGACAGAGAAAAAAATTGTGATAATAGTGGCTGCAAGGTGCCTGTCAGCTAGTAGGTCTTCTATCCGCTAGTAATACTAGCGGACCATATTCTTTTGGCTGAAAAATTTCACTCACGAGGGGCATAAGGGTCTGAAATTTTTACTAATTACATCCGCTAGTAATACTAGCGGACGGGTAGTTAGAACTTCAAATCGCAGCCTTTCATCAATAAAACGGACGGATTAAGGACTATATGTCACTTTTTATCCCATAGCATATAGATGTTATGGATCGCTCCCCTATATATATATATATATATATAGTTCTCAATATTTTTCTTTTATTCCAAAATAAAATATACTACACCTTTTGTACTTCTAAAGTAACTAATAATCTTTTCTATTAAATGGAACTAAGAAAAATTAATTTTTATCAAACACTTTTGCACATTATGAAATATCTCACTATACACAAATCAAATGATTTCTACACAAATCAAATGAATCTCTCTTTTGTTCTCCACATTTAGGGAAACAAATTACACATTTATATTTACTTAAATTATATCCATAAATACGTTATAAACTAGACAATAATTAAATCTCAAAAATATAAATAAGGTGCAATTTTTAACAGTTACTAGTATTAACGGGCATATTGTGTGTGTAAGCATACTAACTTTAATATTGAATTTCATTGGTAAATCCTATTATTAACCTTTTGCTAGTAAAATCAATTGAATTTATGAAAAATGGAGCGACTTAGTATAAATTTTTGAAGATGTACGTATTTAATATATATCTTGATAATTTTTTATCCAAATACATACTACTCAATTAGACACTAAAAATATATATAAGATTTATTTTTATACATATTTTGGTAGAAAATTTGTGAAAAGCGAGAAGAAAAAAATAAAATAATAATTGAAGTAGTTGTATCTTAAATATGGGTTAAAGAAGACATTTTTGTTTGTGATTTACCTGGGGAGTAGTTGTTGGACAGCTCTTCCACTTGCTAAAAGGAGAGTGAACTTCACTCTCTGTTAAATTGGATGGAAAAATAACCGTTGCATTTTTTTTCAAACCACATCGTGGACGAGTAGTGGTTTTTGGGTAAAATGCAATTTGCAACCTGTTGTTTACCAACTTTTGTAAATCACTACAAAAGAATGTTTTGATGATACTTTCTCTGGCGGTAATTGTTAAAAACACATTTTGTTATTTCCACAACAAAAATGTCGTTGTAGATGTATAGCGACGGTTTTCACCGTCGCTATAAGATCTATAGCGACAATTTTGTTGTGGAAATAACAATTTCTGTTGTGGATTTAACAATTCCTATATCTGGCCAACATCGTTGATATATACATCAAAAAGCTCCCGAAAATAAACTTTGCTCAAGAAGTACACAAAAATGCAAGTCTTCAACCACCAAGGAGTCCTTCATTCAAGCCAAAGAACACACCTTGTCTGAAAGAAATAATTGGATGAAAATTGTTAACACAATATATATTTGCGATTTAAAATTTATTAACAGAACGCATTCCAAATATTAAAGAATTTTTATCTACTGAAAAAGAAAAGGTCAAAAACTCGTACTAGGAATTTTTCACATGATTAAATGTTTACTTCTATTTATTAATGCATGTATTTCCCATATCATTCGATGTTACTTTTCTCTGTCACGAAGTTTTCAAATCTGGACATTTATTGAAAGGAATATAAGTATGGCGATAATAGAAATTTAACCTTCGTTCCAAAATTAGAGAAACATATCTAACACGATGACTTTTAAGGAAAAATTATTTTACAAACGTATCCCTAACATTATCTAGATGTGTAGTGGTGGCAAGGTAGTACTGATCAATCAACAAAAATAGTAATGGCATATTAGGAACTTTACGTGACTTTATAGTTTAAAAATAGAAATTTATCACTAATTTTGGACCAGACAAAAAAATATCAATCTAATTTCGGAACGGAGGGATTACTTGTTTATGCATGTGCCAGAGAGAGGGAAGTTGCAGTTTAAAGAGTTGTTTGGGTCAGAGTTAACATCACATGCTTTAGTACCTTGTCTTGAGTTACTGCAGCACAGCCGGCTATCATCTATATAGGTTGCTTGGAGGCCCATCATCCATGATCCAACTGATATATCGTCATGTGCATACATCTTTAAAGATGCGCTGCATAAAGCAAATGAGGTGAAGAACAGAACTCAAACACGGAGATGAAAAAATGGCATACATGCTCATCTTTAATATCATGGGGGGAAAGAGACAGATGCAACATGAGTGATATGATTCATGGGGGAAAAAGAGACTAGGATGCAACATGTTTGCCTGCATAGTGCAGAACCCAAGGTTTTATTTTACTTAAGTGTATACTACATCCATCCCAAAAGAGAATTCATGTTCAATTTTTAGGTGTAGTTCGACTTCAACATAATCTAGAGTCAACCTGGCCAAAAAATAAAAGTTCGACTGTTAATTTGGGACTAATGGACTGAAGCCATCTTTACTTCTATGATTTGAGTAAACAGTTTGTTTGTTAAATCCTTTTACTTGAACTATGTTCATGGTTTTTGAAAACGGAAATAAAAAGAAAAAACAAACAGAGTTGAAATTTACAAGCTAAAACCATAGGAGACGATGAATTATGCCTCCAGCCAAATTTTACAGTCCTTGTGTAAAAAATGTAAAATTATACTCCCTTCGTTCCACAAAAAGAGTCCCATTTGCAAAATTTGCGAATATTAAGGATGTATTTTTGTTTCGTGTTTACCTATAAAAATTTAAAGCTATTAGTTTAGTAATGGTAGCATGACAATGAAATTATGAACACAAATTTGAGGATATTGTGTCATTTTATTACAAGCTAAAACCATAGGAGACGATGAATTATGCCTCCAGCCAAATTTTACAGTCCTTGTGTAAAAAATGTAAAATTATACTCCCTTCGTTCCACAAAAAGAGTCCCATTTGCAAAATTTGCGAATATTAAGGATGTATTTTTGTTTCGTGTTTACCTATAAAAATTTAAAGCTATTAGTTTAGTAATGGTAGCATGACAATGAAATTATGAACACAAATTTGAGGATATTGTGTCATTTTATACTACTAAAGAGAACTCTTTTTTGTCAGGAAAAAAATGGTAAATGGGACTTTTTGTGGAATGGAGGGAGTATGAATAATTTTATTAGACATAACAACCACACAATAACTTACAAACACTTTCACAACGTAAGAGAAAACTTGTCTTAACAGTCAAATCTTCTCTATCTAAAACATTGTGAACTAACCTGTTTATATTAATGTACTGAGCAAAATTTTTGGATAGAATGAGAAGTGAACCAGCTGCATGTCGGAAGTACCTGAAGGAAATACCAACATTCCACAGTTGAAAAAGATTGCAACGTGTATCAGAATAATATTATATATGAAGAAAAATTAAAGTAAAGAAATTCATCTAAGCTATCAACCAAAAAAAATTAAATAATCAGTGTTTCACAAATTTTCCAGAGGGCAGAAGTACGGAAGAATTCATTCCTAACATGCACTGCACTCCACTAAACTTCTATCAAAAAATTCCAGATCATAACTAACATTCATCAAATATATACATATATATGTATGTATGTATGTATGTATGTATGTATTTAAAGATAAAATCATCAAATATGATTGTAACTCCAAGCTTCCCAACCTGAGCACCTTTTTATTATTGTATAATTCTGTAATTTGATCTAATCACAGCATCAAATAGTTCAACAATTTCAAACTTGGCAATCTAGTTGTAAGAAAAGTATAACAAGAAATTCAACCATCACATGAACATGCAGACAAACTTGTACTCAACTCAAATAAACCTCTTTCAATTTATATTTGCCAACTAACACTGAAATCAGTAAACTACAGACGCCGCAAAAGAGCATCTATATATATATATAGAGTCCGGATCCAGTCCGGGATCCCGGACTCTATTAAAATACGGACTTTTTTTTTGAAACAACTAAAAATAAAATTTATGGAATTGGAATTTTTACATAATACAGTGTTTTGGGCGTGATTTGGATGCCTATACCAAAACATTTCTGTACAGTTTGGGCAGACTGTACATACATTGGTTGGTATAGGTATTAAAAACACACCCAAAACACTGTATTATGGAAAAATTTCAGTTCCATAATTTATTTATTTTTAGTTCTATAAAAAAAAAAAAATTGGGGTCCGTTTTTGATCAGGTCCAGGAGTCCGGACCTGATCCGTAGTATATATATATATATATATATATATATATATACCTCAAAACACTTGATCCTTTGCCCCTTGGTGGGTTTCTACCCAACAAACTCTAAAGTACTGAAGAGTATATTTTTAGTAGATGCAATACTGTTGTGAACAAAAAAAATGAGATACCTTCATAATTCTGTATATCTTCATACTTTAAATTTTCAAATTTAGACAATTTGACACCTCTGACAGACTCTCACTTGATATACATACCAATTCCATCTAATTGAGTGGAAAGCTTACTAATTACTGAAAGAGACAACTATTCCAAGACATAGGCCCATTGTAAGTTGGGGCAGTGAAACTCTTGCACAATCACAAACAATACGAGCGCCAGGCAATAGGAATTGGATACATCAGTTGAGGATTTGAAATCCTCCAAAACTATAAAAAAAGGAAAAAATACAAAGCCCTTGTTAGGGATCAAGTTTCTCTACAAATCTGAACACGAAATCTGTCAGAATGTGTTAGGGAAAACAGGTTTCCCTGTACCTGTTTTCCTCTCCCAGTTGGTGTTATAAAATAGGTTTCCCAGTTTTTCCTACAAGAGTTAGGCTAGCAATCTGAAAATATAACCGTAAGTACATATTCTTACACTGTTAACATGGTATCAAAACAAGGTTCATATCAGACCTGTTTCTTTTTTCTTCCTCTGTTCCATTGTCGGTCACAAATTCTACTAGAAACCTTCCAAAATCAGTTTGTTTTGAGGAATTAAGTTCATATTAGGGTCTTACATAGCCAGGCGACCACCACCTGAAAAGCAGCTCCGAGACCCACTGCCGCACGTGCCTCCACGCGCCGTCCCACCCGCCGGCTGCCGACGCCACGTGTCGCCATCTACCAGCACGTGAGCTGCTTTCCAACGACTTTTTCCGGCACGGCTTCTTCCAATTCGGTCGATTCTCTCTCCTCTTTCCATATACAGTGGTCTTGGAAAGTTTGATTCAAGTTTGCTTGTATTGAAGTTCGTTTGGCCTATTTGTTCACTGTCAGTTCTTTAAACTTTTGTACTGGCAATTCTTGTTGGCTTTATTGTACTAATTGGGCCTGTTAGTTTCACTGTCATTCGCTTACTGTCAATTTGGCATGATGAGTTTACTGTTAGCCCTTCAAAGCCTCTGTTAGTTCCTCAAAACGTATGTACTGTTGAAATTAAAGGACAGTTGCCTAGTACTGTGACATTTGGTCCTTAAGTCAATCTGTAGTTTTTTTTAAACTCTGCCTTTTTTGGAGCCTTTAAATTATCCTTCTTGTTATTTCTTTGGATAAATTGTTGTTGCTCGTATCACTTCTCCAATCTAGTTAAATGAATAGTGTTGGTACTAATGAAACAAATAAAGGGAGTTAATGAGAAACAATCATCTCAACTCTGTTTTGGCTCTCAGTCCTTTTAAATTAGATGGATCCAAATATTTGACATGGTCTCAAGCATGCCGTATGTCAATTGAGGCCGATCGTATGCAACATTTCATCAATGAAGCAACTACTATGCCTGCACAACCAGGGATGGACCCAAGAAGAATGGAAGTCTGATAATTCCATGGTAAAGACATGGATTTTTAACTCAATGGAACCTAGTCTGCAAAATAGTTATATATTTTTAGGCACTGCATATGAGCTTTGGGAGGCTATTTCCCAAACTTTCTCTGTCTCTGGTGATACGTCTAATGCATATGACATTAGGAAAAAAAATCCGTGAGCTGGGTCAAGGAGAGAAGCCTGTTGAACAGTACTTTGCAGAGATTAAAGCCCTATGACACGAGCTTAATCATTATCGGGTTTTTTCAACCAAATGTACCGAGGATACCGCAGCTTATCAAAAGTTTGTTAGCGAAGATCGAGTTGTTGATTTCTTGGCTGGTTTAAACATAGAGTATGATCAAGTTCGAGCACAGTTAATTGGTCAGACTCCTTTTCCATCTCTGCGAGAGGCTCATGCTAGATTCTAGCAAAAAGAAAGTAGACGTCAGGTGATGATCCCAAATTTAAATCATGTTGACCGATCAGTCATGATTGCTTCATATCCTAAGCCTAGCTTTCCCATTCCATCTCCTGTTTGGAAATCTCCTGCTTTTTTGATAAATCGACTTCCTTCTAGAATTCTTGAAAACAAAAGTCCAATATCTTTGCTTCCCCACACACCCAGTCCTTCTTCTTCGCCTCGAGTTTTTGGTTGTGTGTGATATGTTCATGATAAATCTCCCACTCGGGAAAAATTAGATCCCAAATCTCTTCGGTGTGTTTTCATTGGTTACTCTCCCACCCAAAAAAGGTATAAATGTTATCATCCTCCTTCACACAAAGTATTCGTCACTCGGGATGTAACTTTTTGGGAATTTGAACCTTTTTATTCTTCTTCACCTTCTCCTCGGGGGGAGAATGTCATTGATGAGGAGAAGCTTCCTCCTAAGGCTGGCATTACAAGTTCTATTCTACCATCTTTTCCTGTTCCATCTTCCTCTGTTCCTATTAATGTTCCTGATAATTCTACACAGGGCGAGTTACAGAATGAACCTGAGTTAAGAACCTATGTACGAAGAGGCAAGCATAAGGTCACCATTTATGCACCACTACTCCAACTCTGCTCAGAACCTAATCTAATGGTGAAAATCCTAATCCTACTTGTTCATCTGATGATACTGATATTCCTATTGCTCTTAGAATAGGGGTTAGAGCTTGAACTCAACATCCGATCTCTAATTTCGTAGACTATGATAAATTGTATGCATCCTATCTCTCTTTTGTTTCTTCCTTGTCTTCAATATCTGTACCTCAGAGATGGAAAGAATCAATGAGTGATGAGAATTGGAAACAGGCTATGATAGAGGATATGAATGCCCTGAAAAGAATGATACAGAGGAACTAGTCTCACTTCCTTACGGAAAGAGACCAGTTGGGTGCAAATGGGTATATACAGTCAAACAGAAGCCAGATGTGACAGTTGAGCGATTTAAAGTCAGATTAGTTGCAAAAGGGTACACTCAAACTCATGGGATTGATTACTAAGAGACATTTGCTCCTGTGACAAAGGTGAACTCTGTTCATACCATAATCTCATGTGCAGCAAACTTCGGCCGGGATATTCAACAGTTGAATGTGAAAAATGCATTCCTTCATGGTGACTTAGAGGAGGAAGTATATATGGAAATACCCCCTGGTTTTGCTTCATCTACCACCAAGGGTAAGGTTTGTAAACTGCGAAAGGCTTTATATGGGTTAAAGCAATCTCCCAGAGCTTGGTTTGGTAGATTTCACAAAGTAATGATAAGATTTGGATACAAGCAGAGTAAAGCGGATCATACCCTATTTGTCAAACAGAGAAACGGTAAAACTACCATTCTTATTGTTTATGTTGATGACAGTGTGGTGACAGGGGATAATATAGAAGAGATAGTGAATCTCAAAGCAAGTTTGGCCAAAGAATTTGAGATCATAGATCTTGGTCCTTTGAAATATTTTCTTGGTATTGAAGTTGCAAGATCTACCAGTGGGATTTTTCTATCTCAAAAAAGTATGTCATTGATCTTTTAACAGAAACTGACATGATGGGATGTAAGCCTGCAGATTCTCCTATTGAAGTTAATCATCATATAGTAGGTGGCACAGGACCTACGGTTGATAAAGAAAGATTTCAACGTTTGGTGGGACGATTGATATATATCTTTCTCATACTAGACCTGATATATCTTATGTTGTGGAAATAGTGAGTCAGTATATGCATGATCCTTGGCATTGTCAGATGAAAACTGTTTATAGAATTCTGAGGTATCTCAAGTCTGCTCCCGAAAAAGGGTTATTGTTCGCATCACATGGTCATATGAGAGTTGAAGCTTTTTCCGACTCAGATTGGACAAGCTCTATAGAGGATCGTCGTTCTACATCAGGTTACTGTTCATTTGTTGGAGGTAATCTTGTTACTTGGCGTAGTAAGAAACAATTTGTGGTAGCAAGATCTAGTGCTGAAGCAGAATATCGAGCTATTGCTTTGGGTATATGTGAACTAATGTGGCTTCGAACCTTGTTAGAAGATTTGGGTGTTACGACTAATAGGCCTATGCAGTTATTTTGTGATAATAAGGCAGCCATTAGTATTGCGAACAACCCAGTACAACACGATAGAACGAAGCACATTGAGATTGACAGACACTTCATCAAAGAGAAGTTAACCAGTAGTCTTATTTGCTTACCTTTTGTCAAAACAGAAAATCAGCTTGCTGATATTTTGACCAAGGGTCTTAGTAGTAAGATATTTCATCCACTATGTTTCAAGTTGGGTATGAGAAACATCTATACACCAACTTGAGGGGGAGTGTTAGAAGATATGACAGAATATACCATAATTGTAGCTTCCTTAATCAGTGTGTACACATTACTATAATTTAGGAATTACCATAAATGTAATTAGGTTGTTTTATGTATGTATATATATATATACACACACACACACACAGGATCAGGTGCGGGAGTCCGCATTTTATTTAAATGCAGACTCTTTTTTTTGTTGCTTTTTTTAAAAATAACTAAAAAAAAGTTTAATATTTTATAAAACTGAAATTTTTACATAATACAGTGTTTTGAGTGTGATTTGGATACATATAACAAAACAGGTCTGTACAGAAGCAAAAAAAAAAAAAAAAAGTCCTGCATTTTAACAACGTCCGGGATCCCGTATAGGATCCAGACTATATATATATATATATATCAATCTATGTAATATAAAGTAATAACTTCAATGAAATAAACTTCTCAATTTCTACAGTTACCATTTTTTCACCACTACAACTCTGCTCCGAACCTAGGCTTGATAATGCTAATGGTGAGAATCCTAATCTTACTGATTCTTCTGATAATATTGACATTCCTATTGCTCTTAGGAAAGGGGTTCGATCTTGCACTCAACATCCTATCTCTAATTTCTTAACCTATAATAAATTGTTTGCATCCTACCACTCCTTTGTTTCTTCCTTGTCTTCAATATTTGTTCCTCAGGGGTGGAGAGAAGCAATCAGTGATGAGAATTGGAAACAGACTATGATTGAGGAGATGAATGCCCTAAAAAAGAATGATACATAAGAACTAGTTACTCTTCCTTTTGGGAAAAAACCAGTTGGTTGCAAATGGGTATATACAGTTAAACAAAAGCCAGATGGGACAGTTGAGAGACTCAAAGCCAGGCTAGTTGCAAAAGGGTATACTCAAACCCATGGGATTAATTACCAGGAGACAATTGCTCCTGTGGCGAAGATGAACTATGTTCGCACCATAATCTCATGTGCAGCAAACTTCGGTTGAGATATTCAACAATTGGATGTGAAAAATGCATTCCTTCATGACGACTTAGAAGAAGAAGTATACATGGAAATACCATCTGGTTTTGGTTCATCTGTAACCAAGGGTAAGGTTTGTAAACTACAAAAGACTTTATATGGTTTGAAGTAATCTCCCAAAGCCTGGTTAGGTAGATTCCACCAAGCAATGATAAGATTTGGGTACAAGCAGAGTCGAACAGATCACACTGTATTTGTCAAACAGATAAATGGTAAGACTGTTGTTAGAAGATATGATATAGATTTAACATAATTGTAGCTTCCATAATCAGTGTACACACTACTATAGTTTAGAAATTACCAAAACTGTAATTATAATACCTTATGTATATATACCAATCTATTACATAGGAAAAGTATGAATCAAATACACAATTCTCAGTTTTATCATGGTATCAAAGCACGCTTAGCAGAAAACTAGGTCTTAGTTTTATTTGGGTTGCAATCGTTATTTTCCCTCAAAAACATAGTACGACAAGTTTGTATGGAGAAATTGAGGCCATAAAAAGACCCTACTCTGCCAGGCGACCACCACCAGAGAATCGCCTCAGGGACCCACAGCCACACGCACCCTCACGCGCCGCCTCACGCGCTTATCACTGATGCCACGCGCCTCCCTCTACCGGCGCGTGGTACTGTCTTTTCCAACGGAGCTTGGTCTGGACTGTTCGCCTCTCTCTCCTCTTCTCATATATAGTAGTTGTGCTTTGTTTGATTCAGTCATCTTGATCTGGTTTCTTCAAAAATTTGCCTAGTGTTTGTTTTCCCTGGACTCTATTTTTGATCCTTAGCACTGTCTTGAGGGAGTTGTTACTGCTTTTTTTTTCCGCCACTAATTAAGAGGTTGATCTGAATTGATCACGGGATTCAATTGATTTTGCTCTTGGTAACTCGCTGCTATTAAGGTTTGAGTCTTTAAAGCATCTCCTCTGTTGCTATTTCCAGGGATACTCTTACTACTCTTATTACTTTATCATAGCAGCATCAAGTTCCATTAACAGTGGTGGTACTACCAAAAGAAATAAAGGGCAAATGGTTAGAAACCATCATCTTAACTCAGCCTTAGTTCTTAGTCCATTTAAGCTAGATGGAAACAATTATCTAGCTTGGTCTCAAGCATGCCGTATGTCAATTAAAGCTAACCGGATGCAACATTTCATTAATGGTACAACAACCATGCCTACACAAGTAGGTGTGGCCCAGGAAGAATGGAAGTATGATAACTCCATGGTTAAAACATGGATTTTTAACTCAATAGAACACAGTATGCGGAGTAGTTACATGTTCGTAGACACTGCATATAAACTTTGGGAGGCTATCTCTCAAACCTTCTCTGTTTCTGGTGATATGTCTAAAGCATATGATATCCATAAACGAATTCGTGAGTTGGGTCAGGGGAAGAAGTCTGTGGCACAGTATTTTGCAGAAATTAATGCCCTTTGGCATGAGCTTGATCATTATCAGGTTTTTTCAGCCAAATGTCTAGAAGATGCTGCTGCTTATCAAAAGTTTGTGAGTGAAGATAGAGTTGTGGATTTCTTAGCCGGGTTGAACATAGAATTTGATCAAGTTCGTGCACAGCTAATTGGTCAGATACCTTTTCCATCACTGCGAGAGGCTCATGCTAGAGTCCAACAAGAGAAAAGTAGGTGCCGGGTGATGGTTCTCAATTTTGTTGACCGATCAGCCATGATTGCTTCATATCCTAAGTTTGGCCCCGCTACTCAATCTCCTATTAAGAGAGAATCTCGCGAATATGATTACTGTGGGGGAAAGAACCATACCAGGGATCGTTGTTTCAAGCTTCATAGACGTCCTAAAGGGTGAGGGGGTCGATTTGGCAGTGGTCGTGGACGTGGATCTCGGGCCTATGTGACCACTACAACGCCTCCTGTTAATACATCCAGTGCTTCAAACATTACTACTACACTCACTCCTGAGGAAATATCAGTTTTTCAAAAATTTTATTCCAAATCTGCATCTTCTCATTATGCCCAGTTAGGTATACAGTCTTGTGCTTTT
Organism: Panax japonicus; assembly: GCA_020205505.1. NCBI lineage: Eukaryota > Viridiplantae > Streptophyta > Magnoliopsida > Apiales > Araliaceae > Panax > Panax japonicus. The sequence continues at coordinate 176,755 of JAINUV010000843.1, forward strand.
AATGTTTCATCAACTTGCTCTAGTTGGATCATTGACACAGGTACCTCCGAGCATATGACTGGGTCCTCCACCCTCTTTACTTCATATACGCCTTGTTCTGGAAAAGACAAGGTTCGAGTAGCTGATGGTTCCTTTTCTTCTATCTCTGGGAGTGGTTTTGTAGTTTATACTCCTTCATTGACATTATCATTTGTTCTTCATATTCCTTCATTTACTGCAAACTTATTATTTGTTCAATGTCTTTCTGAATCCTTACACTGTTTAGTAACTTTTTTCCTAACTCATTGTGTTTTTCAGGACTTGGTGACGTGGCAGAATATTAGCAGTGGTAGTGCAGTTGGTGATCTTTATTATTTAGATGTTCCCTTGTAAAACATGGTCTCTACTCAGGCTCTTCACTCTACACCTGACATTAGCCTAACTTCTCTCGATCAATGGCATCGATGTTTGAAACATCCTTCTTTTTCTATATTAGTCTTTATTTCCATCTTTGGATAAACAATGTAATAAAACTGAGTTTTTGTGTGAACCATGTGAATTGGGGAAACACAAACGTTCTATTTATTCTGCTATTAACAGTCGTCATTCTGAATCTTTTGATGTTATACATACAGATGTGTGGGGACCCTCTCGGGTTATTTCCCGTTCTGATTATAGATGGTTTGTTAGTTTTGTTGATTGTCATTCTCGTGTCACTTGGATTTATCTTCTTCGTTCCAAAAATGAGGTGTTTGGTTGTTTTCAAGAATTTCATAAAATGATTTAAACCCAATTTGGCGCTAAGGTCAAAATTTTCCATAGTGATAATGGTCGTGAATATAGTAATAATAATGCTTTTGCATCTTATCTTTCTCAGCATGACATCATTCTTCAAACCTCTTGTGTCAAAACTCTAGAACAAAATGGAGTAGCAGAAAGAAAAAAAATTGACACTTACTAGAGGTAGCCCGCACTCTTATGTTCACCATGAACACCCCTAAATTCTATGGGGAGATGCAGTTTTGACTGCTGCCTTTCTTATAAACCGCCTTCCTTCTCGAATTCTTGGGAACAAAAGTCCTATCCATTTCTCCAACACACGACCAGTCCTTCTCCCTCGCCTCGAGTTTTTGGTTGTGTGTGTTATGTTCATGATAAATCTCCCATTCGGGAAAAATTAGTTCATTGGTTACTCTCCAACCCAAAAGGGTTATAAATGTTATCATCCTCCTTCTCACAAAATATTCGTCACTCGGGATGTAACTTTTTGGGAATCGGAACCTTTTTATTCTTCTTCACCTTCTCCTCAAGGAAAGATATTATTGATGAGGAGAAGCTTCCTCTTGAGGCTGGTATTACAAGTTCTACTATACCATCTTCTCATGTTTCTATTGTTATTCCTGATAACTCTACAGTCTACACAGGGGGAGTTACAGTTGCAAGAGTCATGTGCTAGACAGAATGAGCCTGAGCCTGAGCCTGAGCCTGAGCCTGAGCCTGAGTTGAGGACATATGTTCGAAGAGGCAAGAATAAAGTCACCATTTATGCACCACTGCACCAACCTTGCTCCGAACCTAATCTTAATAATGCTAATGGTGAGAATCCTACTCCTACTTGTTCTTCTGATGATACTGACATTCCTATTGCTTTTAGAAAAGGGGTTAGATCTTGTACTCAATATCCTATCTCTAATTTCGTAGCCTATAATAAATTATCTGCATCATACCACTCCTTTGTTTTTCCTTATCTTCAATATTTGTTCCTCAGGGGTGGAGAGAAACAATTAGTGATGAGAATTAAAAACAGGCTATGATTGAGGAGATGAATGCCCTAAAAAAGAATAATACATGGGAACTAGTTACTCTCCCTTACGGGGAAAAACCAGTTGATTGCAAATGGGTATATACAGTCAAACAGAAGTCAGATGGGAAAGTCGAGAGACTCAAAGTCAGGCTAGTTGCAAAAGGGTATACTCAAACCATGGAATTGATTACCAAGAAACATTTGCTCATGTGGCAAAGATGAACTCTGTTCGTGCCCTAATCTCATGTGCAGTAAACTTCGGTTGGGATATTCAACAATTGGATGTGAAAAATCCATTCCTTCATGGTGACTTGGAGGAAGTATACATGAAAATACCTTCTGGTTTTGTTTCATCTGTCACCAAGGGTAAGGTTTGTAAACTGTGAAAGGCTTTATATGGTTTGAAGCAATCTCTTAGAGCCTGGCTTGGTGGATTCCACAAAGCAATGATAAGATTTGGGTATAAGCAGAGTCGAGCAGATCATACCCTATTTGTTAAACAAATAAAAGGTAAGACTATCATTCTTATTGTTTATTTTGATGACATTGTGGTGACGGGGGATAATAGAGAAGAGATAGTTAATCTAAAAGCGAGTTTGGCCAAAGAGTTTGAGATAAAAGATCTTGGTCCTTTGAAATATTTCTTTGGTATTGAAGTAGCAAGATCTCCCAGTGGGATTTTTCTATCTCAAAGGAAGTATGTTCTTGATCTTTTAACAGAAACTGGCATGTTGGGATGTAAGCCTGTTGATTCTCCTATTGAAGTTAATCATCATCTAGTAGGTGGCACATGACCTACGGTTGATAAAGAAAGATATCAACGTTTGGTGGGACGACTAATATATATTTCTCATACTAGACCTGATATATCTATGTTATGGGAATAGTGAGTCGGTATATGCATGATCCTTGACATTATCACATGGAAACTGTTTACAGAATTCTAAGGTATCTCAAGTCTGCTCCTGGAAAAGGTTTATTGTTCGCAGTTCGCACCACATGGTCATATAAAAGTCGAAGCTTTTTCGGACTCATATTGGGTTGGCTCTATAGAAGATCGCCGTTCTACATCAGGTTACTGTTCATTTGTTGGAGGTAATCTTGTTACTTGGCGTAGTAAGAAACAGTATGTGGTAGGAAGATCTAGTGTTGAGGTTAAATATCGAGCTATCGCCTTGGGTATATGTGAACTAATGTGGCTTCAAACCTTGCTAGAAGATTTGGGTGTTACAACTAAAAGGCCTATTCAGTTATTTTGTGATAATAAGGCAGTCATTAGTATTGCAAACGACCCAGTTCAACATGATAGAACGAAGCACATTGAGATTGACAGACACTTTATCAAAGAAAAGTTAACTAGTGATCTTATTTGCTTACCTTTTGTCAAAACAGAACTTCAACTTGCTGATATTTTGACTAAAAGTCTTAGTAGTATGATGTTTCATCCACTATGTTTCAAGTTGGGACTATACACCAACTTGAGGGGGAGTGATAGAAGATATGATACAGATTTACCATAATTGTAGCTTCCATAATCAGTGTGTACACACTACTATAGTTTAGGAAATCATAACTGTAATTATAATACCTTGTGTATATATACCAATCTATGTAATAGGAAAAGTATGAATCAAATACACAATTCTCAGTTTTATCAACTGTCATTCTTATTGTTTATGTTGATGACATTGTGGTAACAGGGGATAATAAAGAAGAGATAGTTAATCTCAAAGCGAGTCTGGCCAAAGAGTTTGAGATCAAAGATCTTGGTCCCTTAAATATTTCCTTGGTATTGAAGTTGCAAGATCTTCCGGTGGGATTTTTCTATCTCAATGGAAGTATATCCTTGATCTTTTAATAGAAACTGGCATGTTATGATGTAAGCCTGCCGATTCTCCAATTGAAGTTAGTCATCATCTAAAAGCAGGCACAGGACCTATCGTTGATAGAGAAAGATACCAATGTTTGGTGAGACAACTGATATACCTTTCTCATACTAGACCCGATATATCTTATGTTGTGGGTATAGTGAGTCAGTATATGCATGATCCTCGACATTGTCATATGAAAATTGTTTACAGAATTCTAAGGTATCTCAAGTCTGCTCCCGGGAAAGGTTTATTGTTTGCACCAAATGGTCATATGAGAGTTGAAGCTTTTTCCGACTCAAATTGAGCTAGCTCTATAGAGTATCGTCGGTCTACATCAGGCTACTGTTCATTTGTTGGAGGGAATCTTGTTACTTGGCGAACAAGAAACAGTCAATGATGGCTAGATCAAGTGTTGAGGCTGGATATCGAACTTTCGCCTTAGGTATATATGTGAACTGATGTGGCTTCAAACCTTGCTAGAAGATTTGGGTGTTACAACTAAAGGACCTATGCAACTATTTTATGATAATAAGGCAACCATTAGTATTGCAAACGGCCCAGTACAACACGATAGAACGAAACACATTGAGATTGACAGGCATTTCATCAAGGAAAAGTTAATCAGTGGTCTTATTTACTTACCTTTTGTAAAAACAGAACATCAGTCAGCTGTGTTCTGACTAAGGGTCTTAATAGTAAGATGTTCCATCCATTGTGTTTCAAGTTGAGTAGCAACTTGAGGGGGAGTGTCAGAATGTGTTAGGGAAAACAGGTTTCCTGTACCTGTTTTCCTCTCCCAGTTAGTGTTGGCATATAAAATAGGTTTCCCTGTTTTTCCTACAAGAGTTAGGCTAGCATTTGTGTATAAATATAACTACTACCAATCTAAAAATATAACAGTAAGTACATATTCTTACACTGTTAACAAAATCCCCCAAAAACAGCCATTGTTGAAGACAACAAAGAGGCCGCTAAAGATCCAAGCATTCTCCTCGAGCTAAAACCACCAAATACAGCTACTAATATTTAATACTGACGCACTAAGTTTCATTTAATACTAATGTAATTTAACCCATCAACATTCAGTTTCTAGGAGGCGCGAGTTCAAAATATTTTCAGGGCAATTGGAGGAATACAAAAAATTATTAAAAAGTGAACATGTAATTATATCCAGAAATAGCATAGTCAAAAGGCAAATCAGATCTTAGAGTTCAACAAATACTAGATATAATCAAAAATACCCAATTTGATACAAGTACTTACGATTTCTCATCCCCAAACTTCCGCCAATCAGGCTCATACCATTGTCTTCCCCTGAAAAATCAAAATAGATTTAAATGCTTAAGTATTTAAATAATTGATTGCACTAAAATTGCTTGATGGACTAATTGAAAATAATAATCATGCCCATAAAAGTGTAACACTATCAAATATGACGAGAGAAAGCAGGGACAGAAGCGCGAGGAATTTTTTTGGATTTGTTAGGATTCAAATGTTTACATACATCTTTGAATAAAAGACTCTACAACTTGCAAGGGTGTGTCTGGATGAAGGATTTGAAGATGGATTTTATGTCAAAACTTGAAATTTAACATTCATTCTTTAGATTGAAAGATGAGAATAAAAGAATCACATATTTTGCCGATGGATTTAGAGTTCCAAAACGGATTTAATTTATATAAAAAGTGGAGGGATCCACAACATATTATTTAGACTTTATTTTATTTTTCTATTTTTTCCTTCTACCTCTGACTTTGTCTAGAACCGAACACCAGGATAAGAAAAAGAACCATTCACTCAATTTTTCAATATTCGTTCAAACTTGCCTTACATTTATTGTAACTTATATCACTAAGTAAATTCTAGATATTAAATAATTTTTCCAAAAATAAGATTTGTTAATCTAGAGATTTTAAATCAATCATTTTAAAATCTCTTTATTTAGACAAACCTTCACTATTTTAATTTAAGACCCAAACACACCCTAAAAGGTAGTAAAGAATGCAAAACTACACAAGCAATTCACAATAAAAGTATAATCACTTGGTACTTGAAAAAGTACCATCAAGGCTGGAGCCAATCGTACAACCAATAAAGAATATATACTATCAGCTATAAACAACCAGAAACCCTCTATACAATTCCTTTCTTTGCATTATGTTTCTAATATCCACCTACTCAACCAAAGGAATCCATTTCGTATCCAAATCTGGTGAATAGGCTCCTTTCAGAAATAATGTGATTCTCCAAAATAAGACGCACCCTTTTCTTTGTGTATTGTTAATTATCATTAAATCTGGCTACTGCCTTCATGTCCCTAAGAACCA